>SKCR01053789.1:0-32999 GCA_019454045.1 Zanthoxylum bungeanum | reverse complement strand
TGCAGAAGAGCTGTAAGAATGGCAGTATGTCCCCGAACATGAATAAAACCTTCTCTTTTCAAAAGAAAAATTTATTCATCCGCTTTCTTAAAACAAAGTTAAAAGCCACATAGAAAAACGGGGGACATACTCGACGCCCACTACAAAAGACAGTTGGCACCAAGGCCACCTCATTATTTGGCTCGGGGCTGGATTACGTTCCGCCAAGGCCACTTGACTATTCGGCTCGTGGTCGGGTTACGTCCCACCGAGTCATCCTTATTGGCCTGGGGACGGAACATTCCCCCAGAACCAAATGTCTCTCAAGCTCGGGGTCCTCAGAATATTCAGGGACATATTCGATGCATAGGATCCGTGAGAAGCATAGCACGGGGAGGGATGATACCCATGTGACGATGGCTTGCTCCAGTGTTACCGAACCTAATGAGGAATATGCCCTTAATGTGTCGAACACTCTTTGATCCTCACTTACCCGATGTAATGGATCCGTGAGAAAGCGTAGCACGGGGAGTGATGATGCCCCCGTGATGATTGCTAGCTCCAGTGATATCGGACCTAAGGAGGAATGTTCCTTTAGTATCCCGGACACTCTTTGATTCATTCATCATTTGGATCCAAGAGAGGCGCAGCACGGGGAGGCGTTGTGCCCCTGTGGCGTGTGCCTGCTCCAGCGCGGTAAGGAGGAGCCCTCGCACAAATACACAGGCTCCACAGTGACCTGACGTTTAGAGGATGTGCCCTTACCATTTTAAACGCTCTCTGATCCAAATCCTGGTTCGCCGGGACACTGAATTGAAAGATTCAGAATTGTGTTTTGGAGGCCTCGGACAGGTCGCTGTTTTGAGGCATCCGTGTTGTTGCTTACATTTGTAAAAAAGTTTGATTTTGGGACAAGCGCTAAGTCACCCCCACCCTTTAATTTTATTTTTCAGAGTTTTGTTTTCGTTTTCCGCTGGTCTGGTAGGGGGACGCCCGTGCAGGACTCAGTAGGGCTTCAAAAGGTTGATTCACTTCCCTTCTGAATAAGTCCCACCTGATTAATCGGCTCGAGGCTGGATTCGTTCCGCCAAGGCCACTTGATTAATCGGCTCGGGGCTGGATTCGTTCCGCCGAGGCCACTTGATTAATTTGCTCAGGGCTGGATTCGTTCCGCCGAGGCCACTTGATTAATCGGCTCGGGGCTGGATTCGTTCCGCCGAGGCCTCTTGATTGATCGGCTCTGGGCTGGATTCGTTCCGCCTAGGCCGCTTGATTAATCGGCTCGGGGCTGGATTCGTTCCGCCGAGGCCACTTGATTAATCGGCTTGGGGCTGGATTCCGTTCCGCCGAGGCCACTTTGTCTCTCTCAGCTCGGGGTCGGGTTACGTCCCACCGAGTCCATCCACTATTCGACTAACTCGGGATCAATTCTCATCCACCGAATAGTCCCATATTCAGTACATATCATCCCTTACAGGACGAGTCTCAAGTGTTCGTTTGAAGGGAGTCGTGCAGAGAAAATTATGAAAAACAGGAGAAAAAAGCAGAAACACAAAAACAAATTTAAATAAAGTATGAAATGTTATTACAAGAAAAAGTAAAGTTTACACAGGGGCCCGTTCGGGTTACCCCTTTGTCAGACAGCCCGCGCAGGGGCAGGCGGTTCTTCCTCAACAGGCTCAGATAACAGATGGCTCGGCCTCGGAAGGTGGGATAATATCTCCTGCATCGACAACCGGGGAAGCCCCAACAGTTAAGGCTTCAGAAGCAGGAGCAAGAACCTCAGGCCGAACCTCTTCGGGAGCCGGAGCGATCGAAATAGGGTCGGGATCCATCACTTCTTCGAGAGAAGGGGGTAGCCACCTCTTAAACTCCTCCTCGGATATCTCCCCCTTACAGAAGCGGATGGCCGCATGGATGGGACCCATATCCAGGTCAGGCAGTACCATCGGAATAATTTCCGCGCAGTTACCAACCCCTTCAAGACGGATTGCATCCCTCTCGGCCTCCAACTCAGCCTCTTTCCTCTTAAGCTCGTCACGAAGCCTCGCCAATTCTTCATCCTTGACCCACACTTTAGACTGTTCATTGCACACCTCCACCTGTAAGACCCTAATCTCGGCCTGGGCAGCTTTCAAATCCTCTTTAGCAGCGTCGGCATTTTTCCTCTCCAAAGAACCAGCAGCCTTAAAAGCTTTGTTTGTACTGATGGCCTCGGCCGCGGCTATCTCATGATTCTTTATCGCCTCTTCCCTATCAGCCAGCCTGGCCTCCACTTCCGTGAGATGGTTTTGGAGCCTTTGGGCTTGGCCGCCCTCGGACAAAAGGCTCAAAAAGATGTCCTTATTCTTGGCCATAAGGTAGTTTGCCTGCCAAGAAGAAACAAAAGAATCAGAAAATAAACTAAGTCAGGAAGACACAGCAGGAATGAGGGAAAGTAACACAACCTTAGCCATCTGAGAACATAGCTCCGCAACCACCTCCTCGGGGGAAAGGTCCTCGTACCCCGGAATCTTCTCCGGAGGTACGGCCTCGACCAGCTCATTGAAAGCCGGCACCAGGTGAGAAGTGGCTTCCCTAATATCCTTCCCGAGGTCGTCAACACCAAGGATCACAGAACCCTTCTGCTTCTTAGAAATACCCCCCGGCGCCCTCATCTCCTGCTGAGCAGGAGTCCCCTTGCTCTGAGCCCGCTCCTCCTCCAACTCCCGACTTAGTATTGGGTCCACAGCACCAAACAGATGCTTCCTTCTTCTAGAAGACCTTGGAGGATTACCAGGGCGGGCAGCACCCATCGAAGGCACCCCGGAAGGCGAAGACAGACCTTGAGAGTTCGGTCGCTCCATCTCTTCAGCCACCTTTTCAGCCTCGAAAGTTTCAGTCTGTTTCCGATAAGTACCGACTCCACCAGGGCTAGTTTTCTTCGCAGCACTAGTCAACCGATCAAGGTATTTTGGTCTCTTCAACATACCTGCAAAAGCAAAGGCAAAAGAAGGGTACATGACCTGAGCATACAAAAAAAAAAAAAAAAAAAAGAGACAACATCAACATGCTAAATAAACGTGGGAGTTAGCTAGAAGATCAATAGGAATCTACCTATCCGACCCGGGACCTTGGGAGGAACGGCCCGAACAAGTCCCGATTCAGCAAATGTTGTATCATTTACCAACTCCCTCCAATGGGCGGCATATCGCCGAGCCCAACCTACCCGCTTCCGGACCTTGCGGGAGACCTTGGGAGCATCCATCCAACAAGCTAGGAGAAATAGGAAAATGAGGTGATAATCTAAACATAAAAACTAAGGGCAGGAAAAAGGTTTAACTCCTGACCTCCCGCTGTGAAGATGTCTGGGACCAAGATCTCCTCTTCATACAATCTCAGTGCCCGTCCCCAATCTCCAGTGGCCCAGAACCAATGATCTTTGAAATTCTTGTTGGAGTCGGGGAGTTTGCGGACAACGTTTGACGAGTCGGCATAGGCAGAAAGGTAGTACCAACCGTGGTGAGTCTTTGGGTTGGCCTTCAACCGGTATAACCTCTTCACTTCTTCAAAAGAAGGTTCGCCAAGCCCCGCCCGATGCCAAGCTACATACAACCCGACCAAAATCCTCCAGCTGTTTAGACTCAATTGACAGGGGGCAATCTCCATCTCGGCCAGCATCCAGGCGAAGTAGGGTTGAATTGGCAGCCGGAGCCCACACTCGAAGAAAGATGGAAGAAGGGCCACGGAACCTTCGTCGGGCTGACTGGCACGGTCGCATAGGAGAGGGACCTCAAGAGCAATGTCTATCGGGATGTCGTACCGTTGCCGAAGCAGTGCTAGATCATCCTCGGTTATCTTGGAAGGCCGATCCATGTCCAGAGCCGAGCTTTCAAAGCCACCGGGCTCCAGATCCTTCCGAGGAACCCTCTGATGGTATGTGTCCTGTTCGATTTCAGAAGGGGTGGGGGTAGTGTCGAGGTCTTCTACACTGGGTGCTCCCGAGCCCGAGGAGAGCTCTTTAGCAAGGGGAGTCAAGGGTTTTACGGGGTTTGCAGAAGGAGACCTGTCGTCAGACATCCTTGGCATCCGAAAAATAAAATGGGAAGGTCAGTCTACAACCGTATTTTTGAAAACGACCAAGGGTTCGCAAGCTATCCCAAGTTTCCAGGAAAACTAAATCTATAAAGTTCTAAGTGCCCTAGCAACATCCGACAAAAACCATGAAATCTACAACAAAAAACACAGCAAGCAAAAAAAAAAAGGGAGAGGAATAAGGTTGTTCGGGAAACTTACTTGATCTATGCTCGGAAAATGGAGAATACGTTGAGAAGCTTTGGGTAAAACTGAATCAGACGTTTCGTAGCCGAAGGGAAGAAGAGTTTTGAAGTTGATGAAATATTGCCAAACAGATGCAAGGATATCGATTCACCTTCTCATTACAACGTCGGAATAATTCTGACCATCGGATCATAATAGAGTCTTGGATGTGCGCCAAGTGTCGACTTCAGGAGCAATTCCAAAAAGGTGAATGAACGGTTGGGATCGAAAGCATTTTGGTAATAGCAGCGGACGGCTAACCTTGTTTGCTTTTGGCGGGAAACAGACAGATGCTCGACAAGTGTCTGGTTGGGGGTAAAACCCTAAAAGGTGATTTGATGGGCATTTAAAGCAGATGTGACGACTGTGCGTCTCGAGAAAGAAGTGCCCGTAAAGGCGGTGAAAGGTTTTGTTTTGACGGGAGAAAGGAATCAAAGCCGAGCACAATATTCGGAACCGAGGACATTATGATAGCACGCCAGTAAAACTATTCTTTTTATAGTTCCCGGCACCAACTCGCATACTCGTTGGAACCAAGAACTAGGGGACATATGTTGGCGGTGTAAAAAAGGCCCTATGACAGTTAAGCAGCACGGCAGGGGTAAAATGGGTAATTCTCATCTTGGTCGAAATCATTAAATGTCAACCCGACCACATGAGTAAGAGACCGAGCACTTAACGATAGGCGACCGACCACTTGAGACCGGGTGACAGCATTCTCAGCTCAGAAGCCCATGATGGCCGATCATGTCTAGACCGACCAGATGGCGAAGCATGCCCAGAAGATAAGACATCCTATTTCTACGGGGAAAGGGGATAAAATTATCCTACTTTCACACGGAAACTGATAAGTCAGTGTCCTGATAGGATAAAAAAAGTGAAGTCAGTTTCGGATTAGGAATCCTCATAGGAAAAAGAGATTGTTTCAACTGGGAATCCTTATGCTAGAAGGAATCTGATTTCTCTGTTATTATAAATAGGAGGGTAGAGTGTGTGTAAAGGGGCATCAGAATCATTACCATCAGACTTGTAAAAAACTAGAAGCAGAGCTGAGAAGCGTGTTTGAGTAATAAAAGTATCATCCTTTTTGCGCCCGTGGACGTAGGTCGGACCAAGATCCGCCGAACCACGTTAAATCTCCTTGTCGATTGGCGTATTATTTGTCTTTTGCTAAGTTTGCTTTTGGTCCCCCATAACCAAACAAATTCACTATTGAGGGAGGATCGTCTCGGGAGTAATATTCTCATATTGCCCTGAGACCAAAATCAGCCGTCAATATGTTTGTTTTATTTTTTTTTAATGTCTAAATATAAATGTTATGCGGTTTGTTTTTATAATCGAAAAATATCTGAAATATAGTAATTTGATATTTATATATCCTTATAATATTATATATAATTATTATAAATTTCAAAGTTAAATAGAAAAAAAATTACAATTAAAATCAAACAAATAATTAAATAATTGACATTAAAGTAATATATTAAAAATTTAGTACATTGTTTAAATTAAAGTTATGAAATTAAAACTACGATGATAATTAAAATATTAAAAATATATAAAAATGGTCAATTATAAGGACAAATAAAAGATTGGGTTTATTTAGATAGAGGAAATAAGTATATTTAATAAGTATATTTTTGTAATATAACATTTATTTTTTTCAGACCTTTTTTCTCATTAGGATATAAATCAGAAAATATCAATTTTTTTTTTGTTTTCAGTGGTAAATGTATAAAATTAACAGATAAATGAAGTAAAATAATAAAACGCCTGAAAATAAGTCAAATTAAGATTTCAAACATAAAAACAAACAGCTATGGTTAAATATGTTAGCTTTTTTTATTTTTCAAGTTAAGAAAATGTACAAGTTAGTAGCAAATAGTCGAGTCATTAACAATCTTTCATTTAAAAAAAAAAAGTGATATAGCCAGTGTTGGCGACTTGGTCGCATAATGGATTTTGATGACGTCAACGCAAAAGAAGACTTCGACGTGCAAACACGAAGTAATATAAAAAGTGTCGAAGCATATGTGGTGAAGAGCTAAAATGAGTTATAAGATGATCAAGAGAACAAATGAGTAAGAGCCAAGCAAGATGAAGATCGAGATAATGATTAAGAGCCGAATCTAATTGTAAGTGAGTTTATTCAAATGATCTAAAGCTCTTAGGAATCATACATTTTGCATCACTTGCATTTAAAATGGCTTAGAATGCTAAAAGAATCATCTGCACTTTATTTGCACCAAAATGAACTTCTTGCACAAGTGCATCGGTAAATAATCTTCCAAAAACTAGCAAACGGTTGAATTAAACATCAAATGATATACCAGTAGATATATATGTGTCTCTAGTTTGCTACGGTTCAAACGGATCACAATTCCGATCTATAGAACTTTTGCTAGAGTCATTTTACTACAACAAGTTCAGATGTGCGTTTTCTTCATATATGTCACATTAGAAAATTTTCATAAAATTCAACCTAATGTTTTTGAAGCTTAAATTTTCCCATAGATAGATCTATGTGTCTAATTTACGTAGAAATTTACGGATTGTGATTTGGAATTTTCTAGAGCAAGTTATGGCCAAAATACCGAGTGCTGTCAGTTTTGACTGGTCATCAGAAACAGGCATACCGGTCTCAAAACCGGCATACCGGTCTGAAAACCGGCATACCGGTCTATGTAACCGGCATACCAGTTCCAGAGGTGTCAACGGTCATTTTTTGAGCCGTTAGACCGGCATATCGGTCCCATACCGGTCTCAGAACCTTTTAACGGCTATAAACGGCTAGTTTTGTGCAAAATCTATAAATTCATCATTTTCCTCACTTCTAACCAACCAATTGCAAATATATTCATCTTATAATCATGTCAAAACATTCTTGAGAGTTTATAACCATCTTCAAATCATTTTACACTCTCTACATTTGAAAAAACTCATATTTCATCTTCATATTCATATTACTGAGCTTTGATCATTTGGGTAACCAACTCACACAATCTTCTTTATCATTGTGAGTGCCCAAGTGTGTTTTACAATTTATTTATCAAAACACTTGTGGTTGTAAAATCCCATTAGTTTGGGTAGTTGTAAGGGTTTGTGAGTGAGCCTACAAACAAAACTCAAAATTGTAAAAGGTTCGGAGTGCGCCTTTGCGGAAAAATCTTCGTTGCGAGTGAACCACGGAAACTCGATTTTAGTGGAAATCTTCAAGCGAGGCTTGGGGGAGTGGACGTAGGCGTAGGCACGTTTGGCCGAACCACTATAAATCTTGGTGTCGTATTCTTTGTCCCTATACTTTTGTTTATAGCAAGTTTATTTATGTTTATATATATTGAATAGAAAACTTGCATATAGGCTATTAATTGGAATAGAGAAAATTGCCTTAAGTCCTCATTTGGTAATAAGAGCTAAAAATCGGTAAAGATTTATTAATTCCGCATTTATAGCGACAACTCAATTCACCTCCCTCTTGGGTATAGAGATTGCTTGCCGAAAGATTTTCAACGACTAGACATCTGTTTTACACCGGAACAGACTACAATTATTGGAAGATGAGAATGCTAAATTATCTCCTTGTCGTAGATCCGCAATCTTATTTGGTTATCACACAAGGTGCAAAATGGCCAACAAAAAGAGATAGCAATGGGGTTGAGATTCCGAAGCCGAGTTTAGAATGGGATAGTAAGGATCTAAAACAAGCTTCACAAAATGCTAAGGCACTCAACCAACTTCTATGTGCCAGTGATCGGGATCAAATAAACAAACTTCTGGAATGTGGAAATGCTTATGATTTGTGGAAGTCATTAGAAATGGTCAACGAGGGCACAAGCCAAGTAAAGGAATCAAAGATCAACCGGTTCATGTGCGAATTAGACAATTTCAAGATGGAATCCGGGGAAAAAATTGATCATATAATTTCAAGATTTACTGTCATCATCAATCATTTGGGCGCCTTGGGAAAAGTCATTGGGACATCGGATCAAGTGAAGAAAATTTTAAGATCACTCCCGAATGAATATAGAAGCTACATCTCCTCCATTAGAGAAGCAAACGACGTAAACACATTGAATATGGATGATTTAGTCGGAAAATTGCTTGAGTATGAAATGGAGATCAAGATGGATAAAAATGAGGAAGATGAGAAAAAGACAATGAAGCCCTTGGCCTTAAAAGCGAAAAGAGACGACTCAAGCTCAAGCTCAAGTTAAAGTGATAGTGATGATGAGTTGGCTCAAATAAACAAGAACTTCAAGAAGCTCCTCAAATCCGTAAAGAAAAAGGGAAAATCAAAAGCGGATGATAAGAAATAAGAAAAAAGATCGCGAAAGAACAAGAAAATTATTTGTTACGAATGCAACAAACCGGGTCATATAGCTACCGATTGCCCATTGAGGAAAATGAAAGGAAAATCAAAGAAAAATGCAATGAAAGCAACTTCAACTTGGAGTGATAGCGATTCTAGCTCATCCGAGGAGGAAGAGGTCCAAGCCAAAGAAAGAACAAACCTATCATTCATGGCCATCGAGGATGAGGATTTCTTCTTTGAAAATGAAAAAGAAGAAGAAAGCGAAGGAGAAGAGGTACACAATTCTCAAGACTATAATGATTTACTTAATGCTTTTAATAGCTTAAAAGAATTGTGTGATGTGCTTAAAAAGAAATTGAAATTAGTTAAAAATGAACATGCTATACTTAAAAATGATCATGCATGTTGTATGGATAAAATTCATGTTTTAAATAATGAGATTATTTGCTTAAAGCCAAACATGAAAAAGAAATTGCATGCTTAAATGATGAAAATGAATGTTTAAAGGTTAAAAAGCTAGAACTTGAAAATGTCATATCTAATATGCCATCTAGCTCTAAGACATGTGATTGCGAATCGATTTTGAATGAAAATGTCTTATTAAACACAAAGGTTATAGATTGGCAAAACATACTTAGCAAATTCACATTGGGACATAAAAATTTTAACATGCTTATTGGATCCCAAAAATGTGTATTTAAAAGAGAAGGATTAGGTTATAGGCCTTACATTAAGAGAAAATTTTTGAAAAATTATTTTGTTAAGGCATCTGATTCTCATGTTAAGAATGTTATAAATGAAAATGACACATGTCATGCATGTAATAAAAATGGACATTAAATTTTTGAATGCATGTACAATAATGTGATTAAGAATGCATGGATTCCTCAAGGAATCAAAAATAACCCCAATGGACCCAAGAAAGTTTGGGTACCAAAGTGCAATTGATAAATTTGTAGGGGGAGTTTTGTGAATGGATCTTTAAAGAGAATCGCAAAATAGATCCCAAAGGCTCAAAGAGATGAGGAATCGCAACGGTAAAGGTAAAATCCGTATTCACGGAAACATTGGTACCGTTTCCTCTTAGTGTATGTATGCATATTTTAAATTGGTTAATATTTTTTTAAGCATACAAAGTGATTAGGCAATGTATTTAACTTTCTATTGGTATCAATTGTTCATTTGATATCATTAAATGTCTTAATCATAAAGTTAAACCCATTTCCATATCAATTGGTATCACATTGTATTTATTGAGTTAAATTACATGTATGTGATTACTTATTTGATTTGCATTGAAAATGATTTTTCCATGTATTATATTGTATGAAAATAAAATGCATGTATATTGACATAAATTTTCATTGGTATAATGAAAAGCATGGATTTTTTATATTTAACAAATTGGTATCATGAAATGTATTGAGTTATTTTAATTGATATCATAATTGGGGAGAAATCATGTTTAAAATGATATTATATGTTTTTTTTTAATTGGAATCATTAACATAAAATGTTAATTGGTATCATTGGAACATAAGAAAAATTGCATTATACATTTTTTTTTTACGTCTTATGGCAAAAATGGGGAAATGCCAAAATTTGCATATTTTTAATATTTTTTTTTTTGGTATCATTATTTACACATATATAATTGGTATCTCATTAAAATTTTGCTTCTCCACTTTTTGATAATGTCAAAGGGGGAGAAATCATTAGAATGAGATTAAAACTTGTTTTACCTTCACCCTTGGTTTAAGGGGGAGTAATTGTACTAATGAGTTTGTCAAGTTTTTATAGAGCTTTATTAAAGAAAATCACACATTGAGGGGGAGCTTATATTGAGGGGGAGAAAAATTGTCAAATTTCGACCCCAAGAAGCTCACAAGTATCAACAAGTTTTAAGGGGTTGTCATCATCAAAAAGGGGGAGATTGTTGGAAAATTGGTCGCATAAATGGATTTTGATGACGTCAACGCAAAAGAAGACTTCGACGTGCAAACACGAAGTAATATAAAAAGTGTCGAAGCATATGTGGTGAAGAGCTAAAATGAGTTATAAGATGATCAAGAGAACAAATGAGTAAGAGCCAAGCAAGATGAAGATCGAGATAATGATTAAGAGCCGAATCTAATTGTAAGTGAGTTTATTCAAATGATCTAAAGCTCTTAGGAATCATACATTTTGCATCACTTGCATTTAAAATGGCTTAGAATGCTAAAAGAATCATCTGCACTTTATTTGCACCAAAATGAACTTCTTGCACAAGTGCATCGGTAAATAATCTTCCAAAAACTAGCAAACGGTTGAATTAAACATCAAATGATATACCAGTAGATATATATGTGTCTCTAGTTTGCTACGGTTCAAACGGATCACAATTCCGATCTATAGAACTTTTGCTAGAGTCATTTTACTACAACAAGTTCAGATGTGCGTTTTCTTCATATATGTCACATTAGAAAATTTTCATAAAATTCAACCTAATGTTTTTGAAGCTGCAATTTTTACAGTAGATAGATCTATGTGTCTTGTGTACTTAGAAATTTACGAATCTTGATTTGGAATTTTTTAGAGTAAGTTATGGCCAAAATACCGAGTACTGTCAGTCTTGATAAGTCATCAGAAATAGGCATACCGGTCTCAAAACCGGCATACCGGTCTGAAAACCGGCATACCGGTTCCAAAGGTGCCAACGGTCAATTTTTGAGCCGTTAGACCGGCATACCGGTCCCATACCGGTCCCAGAACCTTAAAACGACTATAAACAGCTAATTTTGTGCAAAATCTATAAATTCATCATTTTCCTCCTCACTTCTAACCAACCTCTTGCACATATTCATCTTATAATCATGTCAAAACATTCTTGAGAGTTTATAACCATCTTCAAATCATTTTACACTCTTTACATTTGAAAAAACTCATATTTCATCTTCATATTCATATTAGTGAGCTTTGATCATTTGGGTAACCAACTCACACAATCTTCTTTATCATTGTGAGTATCCAAGTGTGTTTTAAATCTTCTTTATACAAAACACTTGTGATTTGTGAAAGTTGTGAGTGCACCTACGAACAAAACTCAAAAGTGTAAAAGGTTTGGAGTGCACCTTTGCGGAAAACTCTTGGTTGCGAGTGAACCACGGAAACTCGAGATTAGTGGAAATCTTCAAGCGAGGCTTGGGGGAGTGGACGTAGGCACGTTTGGCCGAACCACTATAAATCTTGGTGTCGTATTCTCTTTCCCTATACTTTTGTTTATAGCAAGTTTATTTATGCTTATATATATTGAATAGAAAACTTGCATATAGACTATTAATTGGAATAGAGAAAATTACCTTAAGTCCCCATTTGGTAATAAGAACTAAAAATCGGTAAAGATTTATTAATTCCGCATTTATAGCGATAACCCAATTCACCCTCTCTTGGGTATAGAGATTGCTTGTCGCTATTGCTTGTAGGTAATTTCAGCTTGAAGCCTACATTAGTTTGATGGCCAGGATTTATGTCCATTGGTTTTGTTTCCGTTTAAATTCAGTTGAAAATTTTGTGGGAGTAAATTATTTGAGTTAGTAAAATCTTGAAAAACAATAGGTGTCTATCGGAATAAATTAAAAAAATCAATAAATTAAAAAAATCAGTTGAAATATATTTTCATTTAAGAGAGAAGTGCCCATAGAAATTCGAATTCCGGATTTTATGGAGCAAACTATGAGTTTGGGAAAATTTTTATGAGTAGTGATATATATATGTATTCTCTGGGTACATAAATTTTAATTTTAAACTAATTAGAAGAGGTTGTAAATATTAAAAAAATTATTTAATTAAATTAAAATTTTAATTTATAATCATAATTTAATTATGATTCTATACAAAAGGAGTGATCATTCAATACATTTATCTTTCTTCAATTTTTTTAATCTTAAAAACCGATTTTTGTGATTGGTTAGTGTATGATAGTGGACAATAGAAATGTCTGTATTAATAAAAATTTTATTGTGTAATTTTTTTATTTCAAAGTTGTACAGTGATAGTGATGATGATGAGAAATTTAAAATACATGGCATATTGTTATTGGTGGGGGTGGCTCTGGTTACTTCAAATCTTACAGAGTCCTAGATGAATTCTTAAAATAAGATCATTTCCATAAGAGATTAAAAAATATGTCGTATTATTATAAACTAAAAATTTAAATTTTTTCTAAATTCGGGATCTTAATTTTAGGTCAAATTTAGGGATCCTCAACCGACTATTTGTATCAATGCTTTCCATTATTGGGTGGTCTTGGTAATTAGTCTTTAATTTGTCATTGAGAAATGTTTCAATGTCTAGGACTTAAAGATACTATCCACATTTCTCCAAAATTAGTGTTTTTTTGGCAACCAGAGCATTGTGATTATGCTTTAGGTAGTTGCCAAAATCTCATACAAGTAAAAGTATGATATAAAAAATTGATTTGGGAGTCTCCTACTTAAAAAAAATAAATAAATAAAATAAACCATTAATTCTAAGATAATTAAGTTAAGTTGATCACATTTAATTAAACTTTGTTTATATAATTAGTAAAGTGAAATGCATTATTTTATATGTAACCATGTATGAACTGAAACAGAACCAATTTGAAGAATGAGATGATGGCTAAAGGCAGGTTTGAAAATGAAGTCCAACGATTCTTGCTATGTTAAATGTACCAACCTTTTCCACCAATTTTTAATTCAAATTCTAAACTTGACATAAATTATCATTCAAACTCATACTCAATGCATTTCATTCATTGTCTATTTAAAACCAAAAAAGTGACTAAAAATTCCATGCTGGCATCCCAACATTGTTCTTTATTTTATCATATTTATGATTATTTTCCCATTTGAAGGAAAAAGCATGCACACTGCATACTTAAAACTAATGGGGACCCTCTCATTGAGTTTTAGGAAATTTTAGATAAATTTTTGAAAGTTTAATAAATTTTTGGGTAAAAAATAAATGATATAATTAAGAACTTGATAATCTTAATTTTAAACCAAATTTTGGATTATGTGGATTCTGTGCAACATGTATCATAACTTTTTCGTTGTACTGCTCGTGACCTAATCTGATTTGTCATTATAATCTGTAATTTTGATTAAATTAATGATTTAACTACTGAATATGATTGAATTAATATAGTGTACTAAATCAGGTGACAGGCGCCAAAATTATTCGTGCTTAAAGTTTAAGTTCATACAGCTCATGCATCCGATCATATATGTTCTTATTTGCATTAATTATTGGACGGTAGAATTACAGCTTCATTTGATCTTGGATACTCAGCTCTTTATATATATACATTGATTACTCAACAATATAATTCTTTATAATTTGTCTGACTTGGAAGCATCCCGGCGTGACTTGATGATATAAGGTTCAAAATTTGACATTTAGGTATTGAGTTCGAATCCAGAGAGTGTATTTCTTATAAGAATCTTAGACAATCGGGAGTTTTACATATTCCGCTTAAGCCCAAAATGGATAAATTTCATCTTCTATTGCTATTTTTATAAGATTTTTTTTTTCTATTTTATAATATATTTGCTTTTTTTTTTTTTAATTATTTTTTTCACTGAATTATCATCAATTGCATATTCCCTGGTTACTGGTAAAACACGTTTTTGGAGATGCTGCTGATTTGGTTCATAAACTTCTTTAGAGAATGGGTCCAATTCCTTATTATTATTATATGAATGAGGCAGTTGATGATCAATATTCATGCATCTTTTGCAGCAACCCATTGCATGCACGTCCACAAAGCAAATGCAAAGTATCTGCAGCGGCTTCACTGATGATAACTTAAAACCAAAAAAAATATCGACACCTCAATGATATGACATATTTATTTATGTAATTAATTAAGCACATGTTGTGATAAAACACACAATAATAGAGGTAATTGGAGAGAAAACTCTTCTTTTATATTACTAACAAAAGAATTACAAAGCTTACTAACTCAAGCTTTACAAAAAAAAACTCACACACCACTTTACTCTCTATTACTCTTGTGAGTTCCATTTTTATTGGCATGTGTCCGTGACAAAACAAGTTCAATTGACTTAGCACACGCAATTGGATTGGTCAGCCGGTTTATGTCAAACCCAGGACGGGAACACTGGAATGCCATCAAATGAATTATGCGGTATCTACGAGGCACATCCAAGATGAGATTATATTTTGGAAGCAGCGACAAACCAGTGTTGATGGGCTACACCGATTCAGATATGGCAGGAGATGTGGATACCCGAAAGTCTACTTCGGGGTATCTGATTACTCTCTCAGGGGGAGCTGTGGCATGGTAGTCTAGGTTGCAGAGATGTGTTGCACTTTCTACAATAGAGGCAGAATTCATTGCAGTGATAGAAGCTTGCAAGGAATTGATGTGGATGAAGACATTCGTCCAAGAATTGAGTTTCAAGCAGGAGAAATACATTTTGTACTACGATAGCCAGAGTGCTATCTATCTCGGTAAAAATTCCTCATTTCATTCGAGGTCAAAACATATCGATATGAGGTATCACTGGATACGGGACGTCCTGAGCTCAAGGTTGTTAGAACTCAGGAAAATTCACACCGACGACAACGGTGCCGATATGTTCATGAAGGTTTTGCCGAAGGAAAAGCTTGAAATTTGTCGTGCCATAGCCGGGATAACAAAACTCTCCACATAGTCAGAGTGGGGAGATTCAGAGAACTACGATTGGCTTGATCCCAACTCAGGGTACGTAGGCAGTCATACAGATGCAGCCAGGGGAGGATCCCTTGGAGGATTTGATTTGGATGATTGATGGTCGGCTCAGATTTTAGGAAATCTTCACCGAGGGGGAGATTTATTGGAAACAGCTTGCAAGAAACAACTTGCATGCATCATGCTTGCAAGTTGGCAACACAAAAGAATCCAGCAAGCAATGTGTGGTGAAGTCCAGCAACTTGATGGAGTCCAGCATGCCCACCGAAAGTAGAAAGCAACATAGATGTGTTGCTAGTTTCCAAACCGTGTGACACTGTTCACACGGTTTTGGCATTATAAAAGGGAGCCTTAGGATCAGTTATCATCATCCTATTAATCCCAAACGTGAGAGTTGAAAATTCGGGGTTACCCTAGGTTCTGACCCTATGCGGAATTATAAACAATAAGCAGGACAAGTCATGTTACTGCTACTATGGATAAATTAACAGGCAATCACAATAAAAATTAAATAAAATTATGCTGCAAAATATTAAAACAATAGCAGGAATTAAAGCAGCAAAATAAATCAAACCACACAAAATTCAACACAATGATTTTGGTGACGAAGTGGAAAACTCTTCCGAGTAAAAAATCACTCCGGGTATAGGCTACCACCCGAATCCACTATATAGAGAAAAACTTACAGCGATGGTCAAGACCTATGGTGGCAACTCCACCGACTCAAGTACCTCAATACTGCAAGAACTCAAGGCAACTCCTCAAGCCCGCGACCCACGGTTTTCTTCAGAACCTCTGAAGTCTCTGAGTAGATTATATCACCAATGACGCCGGAACTCCGACTACCAAACTTCCTCTTAAAGAACTCTAAAGGTTTAGGGAATTTGGGTTAAGTTGTGTTGAATGTTTATCAAAGATGGAATCTCACCATTAATGAAGAAGACAAGAAGATAAAAAGTCTTCAATGGTGGAATCAAATAAGGTTGAAAGCTTTGAAGGATTTTGGCTCAAATGATTTGTGTTTCAACCATTGAGAATGACGGCTAAGGGTTATATTTATAGATAGGGTGAAAAGTTAGGGTTTTGCAGGCCAAAAACGCGTTCAGATGCGACTGGCGTTCGAACGGTTTATCAAACGCTTCACGAACGCGTGCCCACTGGAAAGACTCGTTCGAACGGCCATCGAACGCACAACGAACGGATGCTCTCTGGAATGATCTCGTTCTAACCCACCAAAAACGTGACTCTAACGCCACACGTTCGAACCCAAAAACAAACGCAGCACTAACGCCAATCGTTCGAACACTGCAACGAACGCACCACGAACGCATGTCTGATGCACAGTAGCCAGAAACAGTCCAATTGCACAAAGATCTTCATGAAAGATTACAACTCAATTGAACTTGTTTTGTCACGGACACATGCCAATAAAAATGGAACTCACAATCTCCCCCTTTGGCATTCCGTGACAAAACACTACCTAATACAAAGACTACGGTAATAGACCCAACAAAGCAAATAGTCATATGTCAACCATCAAAACAGTGACTTATTACAAATGGACTCGATCTAACAACCTAACAAAGTAGTCTTGAAAATAATGTCACCGCAGCAACATACCTGCTTACCTGAAACATCCACAAACAACAATATACCGTGAAAAGCATTGGGATTATCAAGTATAACATAAGACATGTATAAATCTCATACATGTACAAGTAGAAATCTCTCTCCCCCTTAATCTTAAATCCCCTTAAAACGGAGAGAGCCGTTAGAATATTAAGATTAAGGGGAGAGAGATTTCTATTTGTACATGTATGAGATTTATACATGTCTTATGTTATACTTGATAATCCCAATGCTTTTCACGGTATATTGTTGTTTGTGGATGTTTCAGGTAAGCAGGTATGTTGATGCGGTGACATTATTTTCAAGACTACTTTGTTAGGTGTTAGATCGAGTCCATTTGTAATAAGTCACTATTTTGATGGTTGACAGTTGACTATTTGCTTTGTTGGGTCTATTACCGTAGTCTTTGTATTAGGTAGTGTTTTGTCACGGAATGCCAAAGGGGGAGATTGTGAGTTCCATTTTTATTGGCATGTGTCCGTGACTGTGGATGCTGGAATTCGGCCGAGGTCCACAATCAGAATTTGTAGGTTGGGGGCATTAGCGATCCTGCAAGACAAAGGTAGTAGAGGTGAGCGGGAGAGACTACCCACTGGTGTGGTGGGTGCCGGGGGCACTCCGACGCCCAAGTCAGTAGCATGAAATGAGCAGTAAATGTGCAAAATGTGAAAGTAAGGCTTGTTATTACCTTAACTTTCTTATAATGGCCATGAGGGCGGTGGGTGATATGTGTTTTGAAGAAGGGAATTCTCTGAGAACTTATGTCATAGAACAGAAGCTTGTAAGCCCTCCCGAAGCCTGCTATGAACCTCGAATTATCTCTCCTTTTATAGATCTGAAAAGAGATTTTGTAGCTGTGATAAGAGCTGGCAACAGGCCTACAACGTGCTGATATTTCTGGCAAAGGAGCCCACAACATGCCTTGGATTCAACTTTCGGTGATGGAAGAATATTTGCATGTGTTTATGCTTAGTAAAGGGGGGGAAGCAGTTGGTATACAATGAGATAGAATTGTCTTAAAGCTATTGGTCTAATTAGAGTCAAATAATTTTGGGTTGCATACTGTTGGGTTTAAGACGAAAAGACGATTTTACCCTTGGGTCCAAATTTGGCCCGTACAGTTTGTCCCATACTCTCTAAGTCAATAAGTTCTTGATTTAGAGAGTATTTTATACGTGTCGAACGAAACAAGATGTAAGAGTATCTGTTAAGAATGCATAGTCCATGTTACATACGACAGAGAGGATTTAATGTTTTTCAAACTAAGAGTAGTCTAGTCTTCAACTTGGCTTGACATTTTGCCATGGGGAATGTCCTCGGTCGACTGAACCATATGAAAGTTCAGGAAAATCCTCATACTATGGGTCAAAGGACCAGAGGAATCTACAATGTATTCTGACCAGATGAAATCCAGGTCTTCAACTTGACTCTACAAGAGCCAATGTGGGATGTCCCCGGTCGACTGAACCATATGAAGGTCAGGATAATCCCATAGTACGGGTCAAAGGACCAGGGGAATCTACAATATCGTCTGACCAGATGAAGGTCAGGTCTTCAACTTAACTCTACATGAGCCAATGGGGGATGTCCCCAGTCGACTGAACCATATGAAGGTCAGGATAATCCCCATACTACGGGTCAAAGGACCAGGGGAATCTACAATATCGTCTGACCAGATGAAGGTCGGGTCTTCAACTTGACACTACATAAGCAATGGGGGATGTCCCCAGTCGACTGAACCAGATGAAGGTCAGGATAATCCCCATACTACGGGTCAAATGACCAGGGGAATCTACAATATCGTCTGACCAGATGAAGGTCAGGTCTTCAACTTGACTCTACATGAGCCAATGAGGGATGTCCCCAGTCGACTGAACCAGATGAAGGTCAGGATAATCCCCATACTACGGGTCAAAAGACCAGGGGAATCTACAATATCGTCTGACCAGATGAAGGTCGGGTCTTCAACTTGACTCTACATGAGCCAATGGGGGATGTCCCCAGTCGACTGAACCAGATGAAGGTCAGGATAATCCCCATACTACGGGTCAAAAGACCAGGGGAATCTACAATATCGTCTGACGAGATGAAGGTCAGGTCTTCAACTTGACTCTACATGAGCCAATGGGGGATGTCCCCAGTCGACTGAACCAGATGAAGGTCAGGATAATCCTCATACTACGGGTCAAAGGACCAGGGGAATCTACAATATCGTCTGACCAGATGAAGGTCGGGTCTTCAACTTGACTCTACATGAGCCAATGGGGGATGTCCCCAGTCGACTGAACCAGATGAAGGTCGGGATAATCCCCATACTACGGGTCAAATGACCAGGGGAATCTACAATATCGTCTGACTAGATGAAGGTCGGGTCTTCAACTTGACTCTACATGAGCCAATGGGGGATGTCCCCAGTCGACTGAACCAGATGAAGGTCAGGATAATCCCCATACTACGGGTCAAAGGACCAGGGGAATCTACAATATCGTCTGACCAGATGAAGGTCAGGTCTTCAACTTGACTCTACATGAGCCAATGGGGGATGTCCCCAGTCGACTGAACCAGATGAAGGTCAGGATAATCCCCATACTACGGGTCAAAGGACCAGGGGAATCTACAATATCGTCTGACCAGATGAAGGTCAGGTCTTCAACTTGACTCTACATGAGCCAATGGGGGATGTCCCCAGTCGACTGAACCAGATGAAGGTCAGGATAATCCCCATACTACGGGTCAAAGGACCAGGGGAATCTACAATATCGTCTGACTAGATGAAGGTCAGGTCTTCAACTTGACTCTACATGAGCCAATGGGGGATGTCCCCAGTCAACTGAACCAGATGAAGGTTCAAGAAAGTCTACACACTCCACTATACCTAATGAAGCTACATGGGAGTCTACACACTCCATTATACCTGATGTAGGTACATGGGAATCTACACACTCCATGCATAATGAAGATCCATGAGGGTCTTCATTCCTCACTCTACAGGATCTAACATGAGTCAATGAGGATCTTTACACTACTAGACTTGAAGAAGTTCTATGAGAGTCTTTCCTTCTCATACTACTAGTTCTGATGAAGGTCCATGATACTACTGTCGAATGAACTATCAAATGGACCTGAGAAAATCCATAAGGCACAGTCGAATGAACCTAATGAATATCTATGTGAATCTTCATACTACAAGACCTGATGAAGGTCACGAGACTACTGTCGAATGGACATGTCGCATGGACTTTATGAATATCTATCAAGGCTATTACTCATTCCCTTGATGAGGATTTATGAGACTACGGTCGAATGAACTTTATGAAAGTTCAAAGAATTCATCACTCACTCTCCTAAACCTGATGAAGGTCCATGAGACCACAATAGATAAACTTGATGAAAGCCATCAATGTCGCCTCCATTCTACGAGACTACGATCGAATGGACTTTATGAATGGACTTTCCAAAGAGCTATGGTCGAATGAACATGATGAAGGTCCATGTGAATCTTCATTCTACCTGACCTGATGAAGGTCATGAGACTACGGTCGAATGAACCTGATGGAAGGTATATGTGAATTTTCATTCTACCTCTCCATGAGACTACAGTTGAATGAACCTATAGTATGGACTTGATAAATGTCTATCTAGGTCATCACTTACTATACTAGACCTGAAGAAGTTCTAGGATGCTACAATGGAATGAACTTGATGAAAGCCATCACTCTTCACTCTCCTATGAGACTACTGTCGACTGGATCTGTCGAATGGAATTGATTGAAGTCCAATGAGGTCATGGTCGAATGAACCTGATGAAGGTCCAGGAGATACGGTCGAATGAAACTAATGCATGTCTATGAGATTCACCATTCTATTAGACCTGATGAAGATCCATGAAGTTATGGTCGAATGAAATTGATGGAATGACTGCATGAATCTTCATTCTACCAATCAATGATACTACTGTCGAATAGAAATGACAAAGGTCCATGAGACACGGTCGAATGAAACTAATGCATGTCTATGAGAATCACCACTCTAGTAGACCTGATGAAGGTCTAGGAAGGTTTTTCATACTCTCTAACTTGATAACGGTTGGTCGATTGAACCTAAATGAGGTCCAAGAAAATTTTCATTCTACCTGACCTGACCTGATGAAGGTCAGGAGATTACTGTCGAATGAACCTGATGAAGGTTCATGATAATCTCCATACGTAGTGTGAAGACGATTATGTTCATATGTAGTATGGAAGAGATGGATGCCTATCAAGGTCATTACTAATTATACAAGACCTGACCAAGCTCGATGATACTACAATAGAATTAACTTTGATGAAAGTCATATAGAATTTCCATACTACCTAACCTAATAAAGGTTGGTCGAATGGACCAAAAGAAGGTCCAAGGGAGTTCTTCATTCTACTATGCATGATAAAAAAAAATTCCATATGTAGTGTGAATTTGGCAATATTAAATCAATGTAGCATGGAAATGATGTCTAACCTTTCATGTGATTCGGAGATGAAATTTCATTTGTGTTATTCTGGGAGGATGACAATCATTCACTGTCTTATGAGATTTCTTGCAATGTCGTATGAACTATCTTTATAATGTCTGAACCTTGTTCGTGTAGTGTCGTATGGGCCTCTGATTTGTGTCAGATATTCTTCCGTGGGTTTTTTTACATGTTGTTGCCGATGGAATTAATGTCATCTCTCATGAAATGTCGTATGGAGCCTCCTTCTAGTGTCTCGGCAGTGTGGGTTTTTATGAATGGGTTTTGTGGTTGGATGGTAGATTCTTCTTTCACGCTTCTCTCTTTTTCACGTAGAATTGGTCCACACATCATACAAGAAGTCGATTGGCATGAAATGGATTTACTCGACAGATTATGGCGTGTAGACTGGCGTGTGGTAGCTTTACTTGACAGATTGTGGTTCTTATCTCTTGATCTCTTCTCTTTCGATGTGGGAAGGTTTTTGTTGTTTCAAGTCTGTGTGCCTCTCACGCACTACTCGATGTGGGACTCATAACTTTTGGAAAATGGTTTTTTTCTTTGTGGATGGGGCTAATTCATTATGTTGGTGATTGTTGGTTTCAGGCTGGGGCCATCTCTAGCACCAATAGATGTGGATTTCCTTTTATTGCTTGCTGTTTGAAGCTTCCCTTCTCACCAATCGATGTGGGACTTGACTTAGATGAGGGATGGTTTTTTTTTTTTTTTGTAGTTAGTTGGGCTGGTAGTCTTCTTGTTTCGGTATATTGATGTATGTAGAGTGGCGTGTGGCAGCCTTGCAAGTGTCAAATGATGGCTGCACATGGAGTGGCTTTTGTGTGGTGGCAGAAGGTGTTTGGCTTTTGATTGATGTAGTATGCGTTTGGCGTGTGGTAGTATGGGAATGAGGTGTGTGGCAGTATATGCCAGCTGCTTGGTTGCAGACTTTTGTTTTTATAATGAACAAAGTTTGAGAACTAAAATATGATTTGTACATGGGCCACACACTATTCTTGTTTTAGTCAAATTTATGGGGCTGCTTTCTTCTTTTCTTCTTTCATTACTTCACTTTTTCTTTTCAAACTGGCCCCACCTTGCTTTCCTCCTTTTCTTCTTTAGTCAAAATCTTCTTTGCTTTTTTTTTTTTAATATTCTCTCTCTGCCAATTGCCCAATTCCCTCTTCTTTAGTCAAACAACAAAGCAAATATGGGCCCAGATTGCTTTCCTCTTTTTCTTATTTTGGGCAAAGTTTTTTTTTTTTTTTTCTTTGTCACACGATTTCTTTCTTTTTTTTTTTGTCACGCCAATTTCTTCTTTTTTTTTTTGTCACGTCGATTTCTTTCTTTTTCTTTTTTTTTAATCACGCCAATTTCTTCTTTTTTTTTTATCACACCGATTTCTTTTTTTTTTTTTTAGCTTGGGGTATTTGGCCTCACTTTATCTCAACTCTTTGTTGTTTATGAGGTTCATTTTGTAGAGTGAAACTTTTCTTGGCACCCACGTGTAGCTTGATGGAAGGAATTTAGAGCATTTGACACCTTTAGCTTTGGACTGCTTGCAATTCTTATTGGAGCCTACGATTTTTTTTTATCTGCCTCTTCATTGATCATTTTGGCCTAACTTTCAAATTTTTTTTTTTTTAGTATGCTTGATTTTTTGCGGTCTGCGTACGACTATGGACTACATATGGCAGAGTGCTTCGTGCAAGTGTGGACTGGCAACTACGCATGTAAACAGTGGTTGTGTCCAGCTTCTTTCTTGTGTAAGAGACCATAATTGGCTTAGACAGTGGGTTTTCATGTAGTCTGGAGGAGATGAAAAACTTTTCTTGTAGACTGGAGGAGATGACAATCCTTCCACGTCATCGGGAGGAGATAACAATCCTCTTTGCATTGCGTGAAGCAGATGACACACCTTTCATATCATATGAAGAAGATTGAAATTCATCTCTGTCGTATGACGAATATGGCTATTCTCCCACGTCTTTTGGAGTTGATGATTTATAGGGAATAATGCTGAAGTTATCTCGATTTGGATTTTCCTTATTGGTAGTTTGATTATAGGTAGACTGGAGAAGATTACTCCAGCATTTCCATGGAATATGTGTCTTGTCGTGATAGGTCGGCGGCTGAGGAAATGTGATGGTTTCTTTGGTGATTAAATGAATGGTCATTTGATGGTGAATTTTCACTTGCCATATTCTCGAATGCTCCTAAGAAATTGGGTTGATAAGATAGTTGAAATGAGTTGTAGCCTCACGCCTTTGAGTGGATGAAGAAAGAATTATGTTCCAGATACTATTGGAGATTAGTACTGGACTTTTACATGGATCAGTTTTTATCTTCCATTGATTGTAAATGTTATGTAAAGTGGCTGTTTATGCCACTACAGGATCTGGTGTCTGTTTGTTAAGATTGTAGACTGAGGGGGTCTTTGCTTGCTATGAATCGCTAAGGCCCCACGGTGGGCGCCAAATTGTGGATGCTGGAATTCGGCCGAGGTCCACAATCAGAATTTGTAGGTTGGGGGTATTAGCGATCCTGCAAGACAAAGGTAGTAGAGTGAGCGGGAGCAGACTACCCACCGGTGTGGTGGGTGCCGGGGGCACTCCGACGCCCAAGTCAGTAGCATGAAATGAGCAATAAATGTGTAAAATGTGAAAGTAAGGCTTGTTATTACCTTAACTTTCTTATAATGGCCATGAGGGCGGTGATATGTGTTTTGAAGAAGGAATTCTCTGAGAACTTATGTCAGAGAACAGAAGCTTGTAAGCCCTCCCGAAGCCTGCCATGAACCTCGAATTATCTCTCCTTTTATAGATCTGAAAAGAGATTTTGTAGCTGTGATAAGAGCTGGCAACGGGCCTACAACGTGCTGATATTTCTGGCAAATGAGCCCACAACATGCCTTGGATTCAACTTTCGGTGATGGAAGAATATTTGCATGTGTTTATGCTTAGTAAAGGGGGAAGCAGTTGGTATACAATGAGATAGAATTGTCTTAAAGCTATTGGTCTAATTATAGTCAAATAATTTTGGGTTTGCAAACTGTTGGGTTTAAGACGAAAAGACGATTTTACCATTGGGTCCAAATTTGGCCCGTACAGTGACAAAACAAGTTCAATTGAGTTGTAATCTTTCATGAAGATCTTTGTGCAATTGGACTGGTTTCTGGCTGCTGTGCATCAGACATGCGTTCGTTGCAGTGTTCGAACGATTGGCGTTAGTGCTGCATTCATTTTTGGGTTCGAACGTGTGGCGTTAGAGTCACGTTCTTGGTGGGTTCGAACGAGATCATTCCAGAGAGCATCTGTTCGTTGTGCGTTCGATGGCCATTCGAACGAGTCTTTCCAGTGGGCACGCGTTCGTGAAGCGTTTGATAAACCGTTCGAACGCCAGTCGCATCTGAACGTGTTTTTGGCCTGCAAAACCCTAGCTTTTCACCCTACCTATAAATGTAACCCTTAGCCGCCATTCTCAATGGTTGAAACACAAATCCTTTGAGCCAAAATCCTTCAAAGCTTTCAACCTTATTTGATTCCACCATTGAAGACTTTTTTATCTTCTTGTCTTCTTCATTAATGGTGAGATTCCATCTTTGATAAACCTTCAACACAACTTAACCCAAATTCCCAAAAACTTTAGAGTTCTTTAGGAGGAAGTTTGGTAGTCGGAGTTCCGGCGTCATTGGTGATATAATCTACTCAGAGACTTTAGAGGTTCTGAAGAAAACCGTGGGTCGCAGGCTTGAGGAGTTGCCTTGAGTTCTTGCAGTATTGAGGTACTTAAGTCGGTGGAGTTGCCACTAAAGGTCTTGACTATCGCTGTAAGGTTTTCTCTATATAGTGGATTCGGGTGGTAGCCTATACCCGGAGTGATTTTTTACTCGGAAGAGTTTTCCACTTCGTCATCAAAATCATTGTGTTGAATTTTATGTGGTTTGATTTATTTTGCTGCTTTAATTCCTGCTATTGTTTTAATATTTTGCAGCATAATTTTATTTAATTGTTATTGTGATTGCCTTTTAATTTATCCATAGTAGCAGTAACATTACTTGTCCTGCTTATTGTTTATAATTCCGCATAGGGTCAGAACCTAGGGTAATCCCGAATTTTCAACTCTCACGTTTGGGATTACTGGGATGATGATAACTGATCCTAAGGCTCCCTTTTATAATGCCAAAACCGTGTGAACAGTGTCACACGGTTTGGCCAACTAGCAACACGTCTATTTTGCTTTCTACTTTTGGTGGGCATGCTGGACTCCATCAAGTTGCTGGACTTCACCACACATTGCTTGCTGGATTCTTTTGTGTTGCCAACTTGCATGCATGATGAATGCAAGTTGTTTCTTGCAAGCTGTTTCCAACAAATCTCCCCCTCGGTGAAGATTTCCCAAAATCTGAGCCGACCATCAATCATCCAAATCAGATCCTTCAAGTGATCCTCCCCTGACTGCATCTGTATGACTGCCTACGTACCCTGAGTTGGGATCAAGCCAATCGTAGTTCTCTGAATCTCCCCACTCTGACTATGTGGAGTGTTTTTTTATCCCGGCTATGGCATGACAAATTTCAAGCTTTTCCTTCGGAAAAACCTTCATGAACATATCGGCACCGTTGTCGTCGGTGTGAATTTTCCTGAGTTCTAACAACCTTGAGCTCAGGACGTCCCGTATCCAGTGATACCTCATATCGATATGTTTTGACCTCGAATGAAATGTCGAATTTTTACCGAGATAGATAGCACTCTGGCTATCGCAGTATAAAATGTACTTCTCCTGCTTGAAACTCAATTCTTGGACGAATGTCTTCATCCACATCAATTCCTTGCAAGCTTCTGTCACTGCAATGAATTCTGCCTCTGTTGTAGAAAGTGCAACACATCTCTGCAACCTAGACTGCCATGCCACAGCTCCCCCTGAGAGAGTAATCAGATACCCGAAGTAGACTTTCGGGTATCCACATCCCCTGCCATATCTGAATCGGTGTAGCCCATCAACACTGGTTTATCGATGCTTCCAAAACATAATCTCATCTTGGATGTGCCTCGCAGATACCGCATAATCCATTTGATGGCATTCTAGTGTTCCCGTCTTGGGTTTGACATAAACTGGCTGACCAATCCAACTCTGTGTGCTAAGTCTGGCCTCGTGCACACCATGGCATACATAAGACTTCCCACTGCTGAGGTGTATGGAACCTGTTTCATTTCCTCATTCTCTGTCTTAGTAGAGGGACTCTATTGTGTACTCAATCTAAAGTGAGTAGCAAGAGGAGTGCTAACCTCTTTAGCCTTGTCCATCTGGAATCTCTGAAGTACCTTCTTGATGTACTCCTCCTGTGACAAGTATAATCTCATGGCTTTCCGATCACGACCGATCCCGATGCCAAGAATCTGTTTAGCTGGCCCCAAGTCTTTAATCTCAAAAGACTTACTCAGTTGCTGCTTCAAATTATCAATCCTCGATTGATTCCGGCCAACTATCAACATATCATCTACATATAGCAGTAAGATGATAAAGTCATCGTCAGAAAATTTCTGAACGAAGACACAATGGTCTGAAGTGGTTTTCTTGTATCCCTGCTCCCTCATAACTGACTCAAACTTCACGTACCACTGTCTCGGTGCTTGTTTCAAACCGTAGAGGCTTTTCCTGAGTCTGCAGACATAGTCCTCTTTCCCTCTGACTCTGAAGCCTTCTGGTTGCTCCATGTAAATTTCTTCTTCCAGATCTCCGTGAAGAAATGCGGTCTTGACATCCATCTGCTCAACTTCCAGGTCGAGGCTTGCTGCTAAGCTGAGTACCACTCTGATGGATGACATCTTCACAACTAGAGAGAAGATTTCATCGAAGTCAATGCCTTTCCTCTGATTGAATCCTTTGATGACTAGTCTGGCTTTGTATCGGGGTTGTGAAGTATGCTCCTGTTGCTTCACCCTGTACACCCATTTGTTCTTCAAAGCCCGTTTGCCTCTTGGCAATTTCACCAACTCAAAAGTGTGATTGTCATGCAAAGATTTCATCTCATCTTGCATGGCTTCCTCCCACTTTTCTCTGTCCTCTGTTTCCACAGCCTCCTGGTAGCTCTCGGGTTCTCCCCCGTCAGTAAGCAGCATATACTCATATGCAGAGTATTTGGTTGAAGGTCGCCTTTCTCTGTCAGACCTTTCTCTGTGAAACTGTTGGTGTAGCTTCTGGTACTGGTGGTTGATCATGATCATCATCTCTGGGAGCTTCATCACATGTACCCTCATGTCTGGGAACCTCATCTTCAACTCGTACTGGCACCGGTGTATGAGGTTCTGGATTCACATTTCTGTATTGCTGGGGCATTGTCTTCACCTCCTTCCGGATATCTTCTATGGTCTGGTCTTCGACGAAGACAACATCTCGGCTACTGACGATCTTCTTCTCCACGGGATCATACAGTTTGTAGCCGAAATCATCCTGACCATAGCCAATAAAGACACACTGTCGCGTCTTCGCATCAAGTTTGGATCTCTCGTCCTTTGGGATGTGTACAAATACTTTGCACCCAAAGACATGTAAGTGCTCGTATGACACTTCTTTACCTGTCCAGGCTTGGTTAGGAACATTACCTTTTAGTGCGACCGCTGGGTACATGTTCAAAACATGTATTGTTGTGTTGAGTGCCTCCCCCCAAAATGTCTTCGGCAGCTTGGCTTGTGACAGCAAGCTTCTGACCCTTTCGCACAAGGTTCTGTTCATCCTCTCAGCTAGGCCATTCGGCTGAGGTGTCTTCGGAGGTGTCGTTTGATGTCGGATTCCTTGCATCTTGCAGTACTGATCAAACGGACTTCTGTATTCTCCACCGTTGTCTGTTCTGATGCATTTGAGTTTCTTGCCGGTTTCTCTCTCCACCAGGGCGTGAAACTCCTTGAACACTCCAAGCACTTGGTCTTTTCTCTTCAAGGTGTATGCCCAGATCTTCCTCGAATGATCATCAATGAATGTCACAAAATACAGTGACCCACCAAGTGTTCTCGTCCGCATCGGACCACATACATCTGAATGTATGAGGTCAAGTACCTCCGGTTTCCGTTGAGGCGGGGAGCTCTAGAAGGACACTTTGTTCTGCTTTCCAGCCATGCAGTGTTCACACTTTCGTAAGTGTGAGTTCTTCAATTCGGGAAGAACATTCCGCCTGCGTAGTATCTCCATCCCCGTTTGACTCATGTGTCTGAGCTTTTTATGCCATAGCTCGGCTGCCTCATTACTGTTGACTGTATTTATGCTACTATTTGAAAGCTTAGCATGCATCAAATACAGAGTTGAGTCTTTCTTACCTCGTGCCACCACCATTGATCCTTTGGTGAGCTTCCAGGTGCCGTCACTAAAGGTGCTGCAGAAACCTTCATCATCCAGCTTGCCTGTTGAGATCAGGTTTAACCGGATGTCTGGGATGTGCTTGACTCCCTTCAACAATAGCCTTGTCCCGTTGTCTGTTTCAAGGCAGATGTCTCCAATACCGACGGCTTTGGACTGTCCATCATTCCCCATCCTTACAGCACCGTAGTCCCCTGGTGTGTAAGATGAAAAGAAGTCTCTGCGAGATGTGGCGTGTATGGAGGTGTCTCTATCTATCACCCAACTGGTCTCATCGCTGGAGAGATTACAACATTTTCTTCATATATAATGAAAAACGGTTTGGAGGTATTATCGGTGGTAGTGACAACTCTTTCTTGATTAGAGTCACCGTCTCTCCTGGACTGCTCGTTCTTCAACTTGTAACAGTCTCTCTTCATATGGCCTTTCTTTTTACAGTGATAGCACTAAATATCTCTGTTTTTTATTTACCTTGGTTCTTGTCTGGTCTACCTGGGCCTCGGCTTTTACTCCTCCCCTTTTGGTGTTCTTCTCTGTCACTAGAGCTTCTGAGGTTGAGGCTGATGCTGACTCCTGCATTCTCGTCATCTTTTCTTCCTCAAAGATCCTGGTCTTTGCCATCTCTATAGTGACTTTCCCATCTGCGGCTGAATTTATTACCGTAGATCTGAACGTTTCTCAAGATTCTGGTAACGTATTAAGGAGTATTAATCCATTTACCTCATCACCGAAGTCTATGCCCAATCCCGACAATTCTTTCATTGTTCCGAGGAAATCGTTGATATGGTCCGCCGCAGTTGTACCTTCCTGGTATTTCAAACTCATCATCTTCTTGATGTAGTACAGCTTATTGTTGCCAGTCTTTGCTTGGAAAAGCTCCTCCAGCTTTTTCCATAAGACACGTGCATTTGTTTCTTCACTCACATGGTTGACGATACTATCGTCGATCAACTGACGAATAGTACTGCATGTTTTCTGGTGAAGATTAACCCACTTCTCATCAGTCATTCCTCCTGGTTTCTGCTCCAGAAATATCGATCCATCATAGTCATTCACATACAGAAGGTCTTTCATCCTTCCTCTCCATGTGAAATAGTTTGTACTGGTTAACAAAACCATTTTTCCGTTGCCCCCATCCATCACAAAAATTCTAAGAAGAATTTCAAAAAATGGACCTCACCGTTACGTCCAGAATGGTCGAAAATGGTGGAAATGACACTTCGTTTGTCAAAATCCAACACATGGACCAAATTGTAAATTTCAGAAATTACAGGGGTCAAAGTGCAATTTCCAAAAGTTCAGGGGCCAAAGTGCAATTACAAAAAAGTTCAGGGACTAAAATGAAATTTCCAAAAAATACAGTGCCAAAATGTAATTTCCATAAAGTTCAGGGACCTATCTGAAATTTACCTGGCACCGCTGACGTGGCACTGCTTACGTGGCAAATGCTGACGTGTCAGATGACGTGGCTGCTGACTGGATGCCACGTGTCTGCTGACGTGGACTGCTGACTGTGCAGGGTCTGCTGACGTGGCACTGACTGGACGTTGACGTGGCGACATGTGGCGGCTGACGTGGTCGTCTTCAACCTCAAGCGGCGCGTTGATGCACGTGGAGCACGTGGTGAACTCACTGCCTGGCGCGTGCGGGCTCACCGGACCTCCGATCGATCACTGGAAAATACCATCGTGCTCGTCTCGTTGTGAAAAATCCTATGGTATGCTCAAAATCGATTTTCGACAACTTTCGTCGGAACCGACTTTCCGAACCGAATCTCTATTACCGAGTTTCGGGATCCCTCCGAGTAACCTTAGCTCCTGATACCACTTGTTGTGATAAAACACACAATAATAGAGGTGATTGGAGAGAAAACTCTTCTTTTATATTACTAACAAAAGAATTACAAAGCTTACTAACTCAAGCTTTACAAAAAAAACTTTTACACCACTTTACTCTCTATTACTCTCACGTTTGGGATTACTGGGATGGTGATAACTGATCCTAAGGCTCCCTTTTATAATGCCAAAACCGTGTGAACAGTGTCACACGGTTTGGCCAACTAGCAACACGTCTACGTTGCTTTCTACTTTCGTTGGGCATGCTGGACTCCATCAAGTTGCTGAACTTCACCACACATTGCTTGCTGGATTCTTTTGTGTTGCCAACTTGCATGCAAGTTGTTTCTTGCAAGCTGTTTCCAACAGCACATTTCATATATTCATATGAATGAGCTTCACCGGTTCAAGTCTGATATTATATGATAAGCCAACGACATTAAAACAAAATTGCTACTTTGTTCGAATTTAGTGGCCGAATAGACTGCATTAGAACGACGTCGTTTTACATTTGACTTATTCAAACATCAAATTTGGACAAATTAACTTTTTTCCCCAATAAAATATGCTATCGGCCTCAATCACTGGCAATAGATTCATTAAATATCGCCCCATTGGCCTAGCGTAAGTGAAATAACAATAATTACATTCATACAAAGCTTTATATAATATTTTGTACATTCAAATGTAATTGGAAATAAATTTATTTCCCTTTTACTCTTTGTGTTTTTCTAATTACACTTAATTGTTTAAAATGGTGTTCAAAGTGTTGTATGAAAATTATTTTGTAAGTGAAATGCTGCAAGATGTTTAAAATTAAGATCGCTTTCTCCTTTCCAAAATAAGTTTTTCTTTGGTTTTAACTTATCCACAATTATGGAGGATAGAAAATCTTGATTTCATATTAAAATTTGAGATATTGTACGATTAGGAATTTGAGATGAAAAACTTCTTGATAAAAAAAATAATATGGGATTCAGGCAGAGGCGAACTCACGATATAATTATATCTCAGGTTAAATTAAAATTTTAATATTTATATATTCAAAGTCAACATAAAATTTATAAGTAGAAAAAATATATATTGAGTCTTATACAAGAGAGTGGCATAATAAAAAAATATAACAATAAAAATAATAATCAAAGAAAAATAATAAACGGGTATTTGTATGATAAAATGTTAAGAGAGAAAAAGAAATGTAGAGGCATCTCTATTCTCTTACACACTTATATTTGTTATTTACACTCAATTCAATGTGGTATTTTGAAAATATATACAACAAATTATATGATGTTGAGATATTATGAGTGAAATTTAAAGTCCTCATGATTTATCATTTTTTTTTTTGAAAGCTATCCAAATTTATTTATGATAGGGGTAGATCGAGTCTAAGACGTCGACTTAAACCAATTACATCCCGATCTAGTCAAAACGCTGATCTATCATTAGATTTAAAATAAATTTTCATCCGAATACATATCAATATGTCCTAATCGATTATTAACTCTAGCAACAATTGCTTTTGTTGACGGTGGATTTTGGTTCCAGGGCATATGAGAATATCACTCCCGAGACAATCCTCCTCAATAGTGAATTTGTTTGGTTATGGGGGAAACCAAAAGCAAACTTAGCGGAAAACAAGGAAATACGCCAATCAGACAAGGTGATTTAACGTGGTTCGGTGGATTTTGAGATCCGACCTACGTCCACGGACAAGAACAGGGTGGTACTCTTTTTATTACTCAAATACACTCCTCGGGTCTCTTCTTTGCTTTTACAAATCGGAGCTTTATGATTCTAATCTCTCACTCTTGTGATGATTTTCAGATGTCTTTTACACATGCTCTACCCTCCTATTTATAATAATACAGAAATCAGACTCCTATTTGCATAAGAAATCCTATTTGGACTCAATCTTCTCTTCTTGTAGGGTTTCCTGATCCGGTACTGCCTTCTTCTTCCGTACTCCCTTTTGGATTCTGACTTCTTCTCCTTGTGAGAGTAGGATATCTTTCTTATCTTATCCATAAGAATGGGGTGCTGTTTGAACATGGCCCGTCGTCTGGTCGGTATTAATGAGGTCGGCCATGACAATCTTTTATGCTGAGAGTGTTCTGCCGACCTCTATAGTGCTCGGTCATCTGAACCAAAGTGGTCGGTCTTCACATGTTGTGGTCGGGTCGGCTACATGATCTCAACCAGATAGAGGATTTACCCTTTTGTCCTTGTCGTATTGTCTTAAATGTTGTAGCGCCTGAAAACACCATCAACATCTGTCCCCTAGTTCTCGGTTCCAACGAGTATGTGAGTTGGTACCGGGAACTATATGAAGAGGGTGTGCTGATTGTCTTCGCTGGTGGTCGTCCTGGAATACAAAAAGAATTTTCTTGCCGT
>SKCR01053788.1:0-29977 GCA_019454045.1 Zanthoxylum bungeanum | reverse complement strand
CTCAATGTCATTGCATGGAGTTTGAGTGTTTGACACTCTAAGCCATTGCATGTTTTGTGTCATAATTTTATTATTAATTTAATAAAAATTATGGCATAAATATAAATTGATTTTTGGTAAATCATTTTAACTTAACACAAAACTTCTTCTCTCTCAATTTTCTCTCTTCCTCTCACGCCCAAAACAGAATTTTGGGACTGGTTTTGAACCAGAAAAACGTGACACTAAAGGGAAGCAAGGGTTGGGTTTTCATGGTGAAAGCCGCAAGTGCTAGCACACTACGAGTCTTGCGAAGGTGGTAGGGAGGTTCACCCATGAGGCGAGACTCATCCGACGGAGTTTGGAGCTTCGTTTTGAGACCCGAAACTGCCAAGACAGTGAGCATGGACTGGTTGCAGTGGCGTGAGCAAGGCAGTACGTTTTTGGCCTTGATTCGTCTTCAAATCGACATAACCGATCAATGTGAGTATTCCGCTACCTCCGTTGATGTATTCATGCATTATTTCATGTCTTGATTTGATCTTGGGACCTTAGAAATAACCAACAGATTTGTTAATATTAAATTAATTGTCATAATATTTGTCTGCGAACCAAACATTATGGTGGATCGAAATCGAATGATCCAATTTAGATATAGCTATATGACTTTTGTAGATAGTGGATATATAAGGGCCCCGTTGTGTAATCAAAGTCTTATTTTCACAACAATGTTGTAATTTTTTTTAAAATTATTTATTCAAAACAGATAATCCAAAAAAAAGATAGTCAAAAAGTCGACTAATAATGATTTTATCCTCAATTGATAGAATTGTAATATAATAACTATTTTTGGTTTTGTCTTTGATAGTTGCATCGACGCGCATTTGAATGATTAGCATATAATAAGAAAATGACAGGCGCCTAAAGTGGACACGAGACCCTTCGCCACTTGTGTTTTTACAGGTCCCAATGCAAACCAACTCATTCTTGATTGGTGGAGAAAATACTCTCTTTTTTTTTAAAAAAATAAATAAATAAATAAATGTATAAATGAATGACAGAAGGATAATACATATATTTTATGATTTTTTTTGTCATAATCTTATCACTCATCTATACATGTAGCACTACTCTTTTTATATGTTAAGGTATGGATAAACCTAAATATAATTTTAATTTTTTATCTTCTCAAAACTCGAATTTGAGTGCTAAGTTTTATTAAAATATGACATACTCACAAAATGGTTGAAGTGATTAATATTTTTAAGTCTGAGGTCGATACACAAGGTAAAATAATAATTTGAGTGAAAATAAAAAGACTGAAATGGTTGAAGTGATTAATATTTTTAAATTAGACTGCAATAATAAAATAAAATACTGATGGTAGAAGATCCACTTTTAGTATTTCAAATTTAGAGAAATCATATTTTTTTTCATAATATATAAATTCTCATTATTACCTAATTAATTTATTTCAGGAATTAATTGTGCCAAAACATATAAAACCAGCCATAAAGGCGGTGATAACATATGTCTATAACAAGTCCAGTTAGGTACTCAATTATGCCAAATATATAAAATCAGCTATAAATGCTGTAATAAAGTTTGTCAATAATTAATCCAGAATTAAATTAAATAATAATTATAAGATTTCAATTTATATATTATAATATAAGTGAGATTAATCTAAATTTTCATATTAAAAGTTTCACCATTTACCTCAGCAAAAAGAAATTAGCTACTCATAATTTTAAATAAAAACACACATAATTTTATTACTAAAAGAAAAAAAAATTACAAGAAAGGTTTAAAAAAAATAAAACACATAAGAGTTGGAAATCTACAAATTTTCAGAGAGAAAATTATGAAATCACGAGCTACTCAATTGACGTGCTGAGCACCTCTACAATTGCAATTGCTATGCAATTGCATGTGAATGAGGGGCCATCCACCGAAATGTGGATGGCAACCCTCCACCATTTATATTTTTTTCTTCTTTTTTTTTTTGTTTTTTTTTTAATTTTATTTTTGTCTTTAAGAATTACATATAGCACACTTTGGATTTTTCATCAATTTCGCCCCTGAAAATCTCAGAACTAGAAAATCTTGTAAAGAGCAACGTTGTATATATTTGAGTCTTCTTTTATCTGGACTTAGAATTACCTCAATCCGATATCGGAGTAAAAATTTATAGTCAAAATACGAAAATTACACAAGGTTGGAATTTCCGAAATTATACACAATTAAAACGCCATTTTAAGTTTCCGCCCTTCAAAATCCAAATATCACATCAATTTTTCTAGTTATACATCCAAAGTATTATTACACCTATATAAGAAATAAAAATCACAATAAAAATATATAAAATATAATTATAATCATTATTTCACAAATGTGCTAAATCTAGGGGATTAATGAAACTATAAGTGTAAAATAATTATTTTTTCTTTATTAAATATATATTTTTTAGTTTTCATTAAAATACTTAGAAATCAACTCGACTATGTATTATGTACTAATTATTAAAAACTAAATGTATTATGTACTAAGCGTTTGGGGGTGTGATTTTAGGGTAAATTTTAATTTTCAATTGGGAGTTTAGAGAAAGTAGTCAAAGCTAGATTTAAAAGAGAGAATTTGAAAATATATCTTTTTTTTTTCTTTTTTTTTTGAAAATAATAATAAAATAAATAAAAGGTTAAAAATAAGTGTTAGCAGTTAAGACACATTTTTTTTATTGCGCCAGATTTGGGTTGGTTTACCTGAAATCTGTCACTTTAAATACAAATTTTGATTGAGTGAATTTGATTATCTACTTTTTTTCAAACTCACTATATACTAATGGTTTTGTAATAATCATCTCCCATTATAAAACAATACTCTTCGAGCAATTCAAAATAATGAAGACAATGAACCAAATTAAATTAACTACCTTTTATTCAATTGGACCCTCTAATATTTATCTTTCTAATGATCTTGTTACCTTAGAACTTTTTATTTATATAAATGAATTTTTTTAACCACTTAAAATCTAGCAATAAAAGAGATCATATTTATAGATATGGGGGTTGCAATTGAACATGTACATCTAAATATTATGGTCATGACTTTTAGAATGAATCACATCATTTCACAAAAATCTTTTAATATTTTTATTTTGAATTTCAAATGAAACATCACATCTTTACACACAAAGAAATCACACGAAGATATATGATTCTATGTCCAAGGAATGTTTTGAAAATTGCCTTAACCCAACCTAATCATTTGTTCAGACTTCACAAAATTAACTCAATCAACCAAATAATTATCGAAGTAATGAAACATATTTTAAAATTTATCTTAAAATAATAAAATATTCTTTCAAATGAGAATCCACTCATTGGTAACAAAGACTCCACTCATTCTCTAAAAGAAAATCAATAACGCAATACATTATTAAGAAATTATGAAGAAACATTCACTTTTTTAAAAAATTGTAAAAAATAATTTGAAATTGATCTTCTGAAAAATGTAACATTAATCATATTATATATATATATATATATATATATCTCTTTCAAAAACAAATAAATGATGAAATTAATTACCACTCATTGGGAAAGGAATCATTTTTCGTCTTCCCTTTGGTTCATCCAGCCAAACATATCTTAGGAAATGACCAATCAACAAGTGGATTCCATCAAAACCAAACCCATTGCAATTCATGCACTTAATTTACCAAACATTTCCGTTGACTATTGCTGAGAAAGGAAGCTTCCAATCAAATATCATTAATAAATCAAACTTTCGTTTCTAGGAAAGAACCGTGATTTTGTTTTACTACTTTTTTATTTCTTTAATCGTTTTGGGGTTTATCCGTTTGCAATCAATGTTCTTTACGTCCCTCAGGGATATGACTTGGTGGTGTAGGATTCAGGATTTCACATTGAGATCCTGATGTAGGATCTCGTCAGGGATTTTATCCGCTCCGCTTAAACTCAGAAGAGGTGATTTGGAGATAGAGTTTCCAACGATTTCAAAAAAAAAAAAAATCAATGTTCTTTACTGTGATGGAGGTTTTATTACAATAATATTAAAAAAAGAAGAAAATTAAGTAAATTTGAAGCAGGATTCAAAAATCTTCTTAAAGAAAAGAAAAGAGAATTTAGCATTCCAACAACATTGTTGTTATGTGTTCACTACTTGTCACATGTTTATAAATATCATCATGATTGGTTCAGGAATGACTTTAATTTACTTCTTCCAGATTCAAAATTTAAATGATAAGTTAAATAAAATTATTCGAAAAATCGGAAACTTAAAAGAGAAATATACTCTACGATCTCACAGGAAGAAATCATATGAGTTTTAGGTGGGCACGAAAGTATTAAATAATTGGTTGACAAGGACTTGTATCAATTGTATAAGGTGGTGGCAGAAGTCGTCCATGCAATTAATAATCTTAAAAAATTCTCACTACTAGGACCAATAAAGCACAGCGTAACGTACGCAGCCCTAACCAAAATTATATTGCATCCCAACCCATAGAAAGCTTGAATGTATAGCTGTGATCAACTCAACACTTGGCTTTTGAGGAAGGTCGACATAGATGATCGGTTATTACTCTTAAATTTAACTTAATATTATGATGTCCTCGATTATTATTAATTTTAATATAAAATATGATTTAAATATTTTTTTTTTCTTTTATAAATAAAACATCATTTTAAGATATCGTCTAAGATCCTATACAATTCTTAAGACCACTCATATTTTTAGTAGCCGGCTTTGCTTACTTATACACACACGTTTTGACTTGATATCACTATAAATATACATATATTTGGTTATTTGCTATATACAAATTAATATCACAATTAAACATTAGTAGTTATGACAATGGAGGGCAGCACTGCTGGTTCCAGCCATGCAGCATTTGCACTACTAGTATGGCTTTTTGTTACCATGGCTGTGACATCAGTTCATAGCCAAGGGACACGTGTTGGTTTTTATTCAAGTTCATGTCCTCGTGCTGAATCCATAGTGAGGTCTACGGTTCAGGCTCATTTCAGGTCTGATCCGGCAATAGCTCCTGGGTTACTTAGGATGCATTTTCATGATTGCTTTGTCCAGGGCTGCGATGCTTCCATTCTCATTGATGGCCCCAGCTCTGAGAAAACTGCACCACCCAATCGTCTCTTGAGAGGATTTGATGTAATTGATGATGCTAAATCTCAAATTGAGGCTATATGTCCTGGTGTCGTCTCTTGCGCTGACATTCTTTCCCTTGCCGTTCGTGATGCCGTCGTTGCGGTAATTTTCCGCACCGGGTTGGGCTAATATCATTTCACTCTAATCTCATTTATTTCCTTTTAAGAATTGAGATTTAACCAAGATAAATCAAATTATCTTGACAACACATTTATGAATTTGATGAATAGTTTTTGTGTTGTCAAGATAATGACCATTGGATTTATTTTGGCTAAATCATAGCCCTTAAAACGAGATAAATGAGATAGAGTGAAAGGATAATAGTCATTCCCGCACGCACCTTATTTAAATCCGCATGGAGTTAAAAAGACTCAAAAAAAAAAAAAAAAGAAAGAGTGTATTAAAATTATATTTTTCTTATCTTTTAATTATATATTTAACTTAATTAATAACATCCCGACATCCTTATTGGAAAAAAATATATATACATAATCAAAACTTATGAGATATGTTTGTTGATCATGCATTGCAGACAAGTGGATTAAGTTGGCAAGTGCCCACAGGACGCAGAGATGGCAGGATATCATTGGCATCCGATACTTCCAATCTACCAGCTTTCACTGACTCTGTTGATGTACAGAAGCAAAAGTTCCTCGATAAGGGATTGAACACTCAGGATCTTGTTGCTCTTGTTGGTAAGCTCCATATTAAAATTTTCAATCTATTTCTTATTACTGCACTGCACATAAACATTACATAGTGATTATATGAACCCGGTTTACCGGGTCGGCCCTATAATCCAGGTGATCCGAAATCTTTTAGACATTTTGAACCACTTATCATAATATAATATTATAATATAAAAAATTTAAAACTTTAATGATTAGTTATTGAGTATCCTGATCTAGGCGGGCAAATATAGAAAAAACACAAATCTATAAAATATGGTATAATTTTTAAGTAAGTAACTTTTATTTCTATTTATTACCAGGAGGACATACAATTGGGACATCAGCTTGCCAACTGTTCCGGTACAGACTTTACAACTTTAGTACCGCAACAGCAACCGGAGCAGATCCAACGATGGATGCAGCGTTCGTTCCTCAACTACGAGCACTCTGTCCCGAAAACGGCGACGGATCGAGGCGTGTTGCACTGGACACGGGCAGCCCTAACAGATTCGACACGTCATTCTTCTCGAACTTGAGAAGCGGACGGGGAGTGCTAGAGTCTGATCAGAGGTTATGGACCGATGATGTTTCTACTAGAACTGTCGTGCAGCGATTCATGGTGTGAGAGGATTGCTTGGCCTCACCTTTAATCTTGAGTTCGGAAGATCAATGGTGAAGATGAGTAACATTGGCGTCAAGACTGGTACTGATGGTGAAATTCGCAAAATATGTTCCGCAATCCTCTGAAAGCTACGTTACATCGGAGGAAAATGATAAGGGGACTAAACAAGTACATAATTATTATTAAAATGAAATCATTTTGATGGTGATTTTATCTCCATTTAGTTTTGGTTTAATTTTCATATCATTGCTCTAGGAATCGTTTTCTATGAATCTTGTCGCATATAAGGATATAATTATTCGTCTTTTAGTTTGTACTAGTTTATTGGTGTTTGTTAATCAAGTTCATTTTTTTCTTCTAAAGAAGAATGAAATGTTGATAAGAAGAAGGGGAAATGGAAGTAATGTTGTGGATAGAATAAAAATAATGCTTCATATCTTAAAAGGATATATCGAATATAAATTATTCATGGTCTAAATCTATAAACATGGGTCGGTCATTATATTAGTAAGACTAGTGCATTGTCTATATATGTAATGGATATATGGTTTGTCTCAACAGACTATGAGCTTAGCGGAAGTTCATATAGAGATGCAGATATTCATTAGTGGAATGAATATCGAACAAACTCATAAAAGATGATTAATAGATATTCCATAAAATTGTCAATAATTGTCTTTTCGAGTTGAGTAGTTATTGTGGTCCTTTGACTTGAGACACCACAATGGTTTTGTGAGTGATCCTCTGTGACTGATACCATGCATGTCATAGACCTTTTATGGTCTGACCTCTGGATGACTGTTAGGTATAGACCGATGCTCACGAAGATCGATGTGTGTTAATATGAGGATTCGTCAGTCCATATGGTTTTATTATGTTTCCAGAAATTTTTCAGAGAATATTCCGGAAATCTTTTGGCCGAAAGTGCGTTGAAGAAATTATTATTTTTAACATTATAAATAATATTGAAAAAGAGTTTTGCATATATTATTTATTAATGAAATATAATTGTGAAAAGTTATTTTATATTGAGTAGATAAGGTTTTGACAGTAAAACCTATAACCTTACTCAATTGGAGACAGTTACGACGAATGGATTATACATTAACGTTTTAACCTCGACTTGTATTGTTCGACGTGTCGTGTTATTTTTAGTCATGATTTGTAGGTGGGCAGACCTTCATGAATATATGTACGAATATATGAGATATATATGTATATATATAAGTAACAACCGAACGTGAGCCTAGAGAATTCCATTATATTAAGTTTACTTGTTGGGCACTAGGGCGACTTTTCGTCAAATGTTGACAAAGTGTTTTGGGTTTAAGGATTAAATTGTTTGATCCGATAATTAATGAGATGAATTGAATTAATTAATTTTATATCAAGAGTTGATATAAGTTTATTGTATAATATATATAAATTTGATTTACATTAGATTAGCAATTAATTAGTAAATTAATTTAATTGTTAAATTAAGATACAAAATTAATTACTTGGTTTATACAAATAAAGGTTTAATTAATTAAAGTAACTAAGTTAAAGCAATTGAATAATTTTGGTTAATGTAACTAAAGCTTTTAATTGTAACTAAGTTACAAAGTTGGTGAGATTATTTTTTTAAAACTTTGGTTAAGTTAGATTTTTGAATTATGTGGTGTAGGGAAAAGATTCCATTGAACCATGGTTTAATTGATTGGCTATGATTTGGTTTTGTTTTTGTTTAATTAATTTTAATAAAAACAAAAATTATAAAAAGAAAACTTTTACCTTACCTTTTTGGAATTGGCTACTGCCGAAATAAAAGCAAAACAACAACACCCCCTTTTGAAAGCTCACTGCCGAGCCTTTGAAGAAAGAACAGCTTTGTTTTTGTTTTGCTCTCAAAATCAAGCCAAAACTCTCACCTAAAATTACCCAAATAAATCATCAAGTCCATGGAATTAATCCTTTAAGAGTTGAGGGTTAATTTGTGTTCTTGAAGCTTTATTTTTCTTAGGATTCAAGAGTTGAATTTTGGGGAAAAATTGATTGTCATTCTTGAGTGATCAAACCACCTTTTGATCACCCAGATTTGTTCTTGAAGAAGCTCAATTTGGTGGAGGAAGAAGGAATTTCAAAGAATCAAGAGCTTGGAGGATTTGAGGATTTTGGATACAAAGCTTCAACAATTGGCAAGTGTTGAAATCAATTGATGGTAAATTTAATTTGTAAATTTATTGTTGTTTTGTTGAGAAAAATTGTTGTGGAAGTGTTGAATAATTATAAGCATGTATGTGAGGAATTGAAGCATAAAAGTGTGTGGAAAAATTATTATATAGTTGATATAGTGATTTTGTATGCTTGGATTATTTTTTTAAGTGTTGGAGAATAATTTAATTACTTGAAATAATTTGTCAAGAGTTGATAAATTGTTTAAAGTGTGTAGAATTTTTAATTGAGCTTATGGTAATTTTTTTTAATGCATTGGAAATTTTTAATTTTGTGATTAAAAATTTTAAACACATTTTTGTTACTGAAAAAAAAAATGTTTTATTCTCGCTCGGGATTTGATCTCGGGCGGGTTTCCACTGCGTTCGACATTTTCGTTCCTCACTCAACAAGTGGTATCAGAGCAATACATGCTTTTAATTATTCATATTCCTTACATTTTTTTTTAATTGTATAAAATGCCCATGCAGACATTTAATAGTAGATTACATGTTTAGGCATTTTATTGTACATGCATACATTTAAATATTTGTATGCATTTGAGCTTGTTGAAATCTCTACACTAGATCTAAATATCATTAATTTTGTGTGAAAATATGACATTGTCCGGCTTGTCTATACGGTATTTGTTAAACCATTATGATTATTCCCAATATTGCTAAAGCGTGGAGGATTGATTGTAATATTTTGTTCTAATCCGGTTAAGCATGAGATGAGTCGAATTTAAGAGAAAATATTATCCAATATTGCTAAAGCGTGAGGTTAATATTAGTATCATACTTTCGACAATAGACAAGTTGATCTAAAAATTGAACTATCTAATATTGCTAAAGCGTGAGGATGAGATTCGATTTAGGACCGAATGTAAGAGTTGCATGAGATGCAATTAACAATAGTTGTCTACCTTCTCGAATTTACAAAGGTCAATATTGCTAAAACGTGAGATTTGCGTAAATGTCAAGAAGGATCTACTTTGCATTGTGAGATTTAAGAGTTAAATTTCTGTATTCTTATTTGTAGAGATTATAAAGAATATGTAAGACAATGCGATGACACTTTATATAAAAAGTAATTCCATACTCTATTTAGTGTTTTTATCATGATATTTAAATATTAATTTTCCGCTTTATTTTATTTTTTCCTTGTGTAGACGAAATGTCTGTTTCGAACCCGCTTTCGCGTATACTTGATACGTATAAGCTTCAGGGTACTGTTAATTATAATGTTTGGCTTATGAATCTCTGAATTCTCTGTCAAGCGGAGCAACTTGAATATGTTCTAGATCGCCCATTGCCCGCAAGGGTTTCAGATGATGCATTAGATGAAGAACGTGAGACGTTCAAGAGATGGAATGATGATGATCAGAAAGTTTGGTTATACATCTTGGGATCTATGGTGCCGGAACTACAGAGTAAGTATATGCCGATGCCTGATTCCGGATCCATCTTGATGCATATGAAGGAACTATTCAGTGATCGACCACAGGTAGAGATGCATAGGGTGGCTGTCGAGCGTTTTCATACTTTCCTCCCGGAGGGAAAACCTGATAGCCCACATGTGATGAAGCTAATAGATTGTATCGAAGAGCTCGAAAGGATGTATATTCCTATAGATAACCGCCTCGGGAATAGTGTGATTCTCGCATCTCTTCCTAAGTCTTTCAAGGACTTTATCGTTAACTTTAACATGCATAAGATGCTTCCCACCTATTCTGAGTTGCACAATATGTTGTTGACGGCTCAAGATGACATGAATAAGAATAGTTCTGCTATCATGGTCACTGGTGCTTCTTCTTCTGGACCTTCTCAGGCTTCTCAAAAGTCGGCTGGGAAGAAACAGAAAAAGAAAAAGAAAGTCAAAGGTAAAGGTCCAAAGGTTGCTTCCGCAGGGGTTTCTAAGCCAAAGGTGAAGACGAATGTTGCAAAAGGAAAATATTTCCAATGCGGCATACTTGGACACTGGAAACGCAATTGTCCAAAGTATTTTGCTTCTTTGAAGAAAGCTCCCTCAGGTATTTGCTTTCATATTATTGACATTACACTTGCTTTTGATTCTAGTTCGACATGGGTGTTAGACACTGTTGGGTTTTCTAGGTCAAACCAAGATCAATTAAACAATGAAATATAGGAATACAAAAAAGTAAAGTAGCGGAAATACTCACTTTGATCGGCTTTTGGATGCGATGAACACAAAAATTCTGCTCCAAGCTTTTCCTCTTTGTGTGATTCGGCCAAGCCCTTTGAGTTTGATCTTCAAGCTCCAAGCTTTGTGAATGATTCCATGCTCATAGATGAGTTTCCCTTTCACCTTTGAATGATCTCTTTAGTGTGCTAGCATTTGGAAAAATTTGCAACAAATTATTTCTTTTTTTCTTGTAACTCTCGACCAAGCAAAGAATTAGGAGAGGGAGAGACTTGGTTCACGCCCAAGTGAGAGAGAGAGAGAGGTGAATGAATTGTGTTGAGTGAAATTATATTTCCAAAAAAAATAAAATCATATACCAAATACAATATTTGGTAAATGTCACTAAAGCTTTCAAACTTGTGTAAGAAACAAGTTAACTAAAATCCCACCAACTTCTATCAACCAAAAGTTGATAAAGTTGACTAGGTGATGTGACAATTTATGGGCCCCACTTGATTCAAAATCCGAGTGGGCCCGCAACACATCCCGGACTCGGGTTCGCTATTCCGAATTAACAAATTTTTACGTTGCGACTTAATTAAATCAAATTTAATTAAATAATTATGCCTAGCAAAATTACTATTCACGTCGCTAGCGAATTAATTCTAAATTAACTCGTTCGCCCGAATTAAAATCTAATTTTAATTCCGCGTCGAAATCTAATTTCGTATAATATATCGAATATATTATTTTATCGATTAATTTCAAATTAATCGTTCTCTCTCTTTAAATAGTATTTTATCCCAGATAAAATATCTTCGCAATTAATCCTAGATTAATTTTCTCTCTCTGATAATTAATCCTAGGTTAATTATGTTCGAGTCATACATCATCGGTGAATCTTTGGGAAGCAACTCATGAGATCCCTGGATATGTTGGCAGTAAATTCGGTCATCGGACTATCCGAACACGTACGTACCTAGAACTACATTTTTTTACCGATTTACGAGACATGTTGGCTTCTAGCAAAGCACCGTGCCTACCCAATTCTCCAGAAATATTCTTAAAGGAATATATAATCTGTATCAGACGTAGTATACGTAGTATTGCGTATTGCGATCCAGCATCGGATGTCACATGCTAGGCCTGGGGCTGGAATTATGTCTGCCCCGTACGAAACATATATCAGATCTCTGGTAACTAGTCTCTATAATCGGATAATCATGACCTAGTCATATTATCCCGATGACTGCAGTACTAAAGAGTACTAGTTCCGTATCCTGCGTGATCATCATCTCCATATGACTGAAGTGATAATTCCATCTTGACATCACATCCAATACGCTACGATTCTCAATATACCCAGAAGAGGCGTACACAGAACCTGTTAAAGCCATGGACGACCAAAACCAAAGTATATTGATTGTCACAAGTATTAGCGATGCAAGTCTTAGGTTAAGACCAAATACACCTACCCTGATTCGGACTTACATAGACACATAGTCATACTATCAATGGAATTCCGAGGGGTCTATCTAGAGCGAAGCTGTTTCCGTACCATCGGTAAACACAACCTCCTATTACACTTGCATGTGTATCCAATACCCAAATATATGAGAACTAGCCGTTATGCTCCCATAACGCGCACAAGTGCAATACTAGTCTATTCCGCATTATCGATGTCCAATCTCGATAATACTACGACTATGGCTATTTTAATGATTAAACCTTAGTGGATTAATATTTTATCATATCTTATTAATCCGGAACTAATCATATGGACTTTTATCATTTATGTATCTTGGTAATCCAATTACAAATGATAAAAGAGTAATTTTCTTTGTCACATAGTTAATTTGTACAACAACACAATGTTCTGTACAAATAATGATGCTCTGGGTCATAATTGTCCAAAAATCTCCCACTTGGCCTATAGCCAATCACTCAAGTGTCATACACTTGAACTATGTACGGGTCGCTCAAATTTCTGCTAAGAAACTGCTTTCGTCAGCGGATTTGCAATGTTATCATATGATGCGATTTATACGATCATCACATCGCCACGATGTATGATCCGACGAATCAGATGAAATAGTTGAAGTATATACTTGGATTGTTGATGAGACCATTAATTCTTTAGCCTGTGTTGTAGCCTAGCTCAGCTGTTAACAGAAATACTCCTAATCCAATTAGGATTATATAGATCCAAAGTGCTTCTATTGCTGCCTCAGCTGCAGCAATATTCCGCTTTTGTTGTTTATTCGGCAACAGTATCTTGCTTGGAAGATTTCCAGCTCATTGTTCCGTAATTCAAACTATATAGTACCTTTATTATGACTTATAGTCATTTTTGTCGGTTAGGAAACTTACAGCAGTGAACCCAGTCACTTCAAGTTCTCCTTCTCCATAGCTTAAGAAGGCATCCTTAGTTCCTCTAAGATACTTAAAGATGTTCTTAACATCAATCCAGTGACTATCACTTTGATTGGTCTGATTGGGACTCCATATGTTCAAAGCATATGAGACACCAGGTCGCGTATATTTATTTCAATGTACGAGTTCTCGGAGAGTGCCAACAACCTTTAGATCTATCCCAGTAGATCCTTATTCCTAGAATAAAGGTTGTCTCTCCCAAGTAGTCTACGGAGAATTTTCATGAAAGCCAAGCATCCACCGATTGTATTATTGGAATGTCATTTCCAAGAAATGATATGTCATCATTATATATAGGACAATCATTGTCAGTGCGTTCCCACTAACCTTCTTATATACACAAGAATCATTTTCTTTTTGAATTAAATCATATACCATTGTGATTACTTCAAAACGATAGTTCCAAGAACGCAATGCTTGCTTCAATCCATAAATGGATCGAATAACTTGCAAACCTTGTTTGCTCATTTTGGTACGACAAAACCGTTAGGTTGTTGTAAACATCCTCCAAAAGATGCAATGTTGATAACGATATCTTTTTGCTACAAGCCTAGCTTTGTACGTTGGTATGTTGCCATCCATATTTGTCTTCCTTAAAGACTCATATAGTACTAATAGGCACAATGCCTTCTGGTACAACAACCAGTGTCCAAACTTGGTTGGCATACATGGAATCCATTTCGGACATCATGGCACTTTTCCATAATAGGGAGTCGATACCTTGTATCACTTCCTCATATGTATTCATTTTGTCTCCCTCAATAAAATTGACATCTTTACGAGGTGAGATCAGAAACTCATTCCTCCAAGGTTGTTTTCTGACTCTCTCCGACTTGCGCTGTTCTTGTGTATTCGATGTTTGTGGTACAATTCATCCCTGATGAACTATTTGTGTTCCGTTAAGGAATCGGTGCCTGGAACAGTATTACTCTGATTTTCATCGAGTTTTACTTTCCTCCCACTTACCACTGCATATAGGAATTCCTCTAAGGAATACCGCATGGAGAGCAACAATTACATTGTTCTCTTGTGAGTTGTATAAGTACTATACTTGGTTTCCCTAGGATAACCTACAAATTAGGCACTTATCCGATTTGGGTTTTAGTTTGGTATCATCCAAACATATGCCTAGCATTCCCAAATCTTTATGAATGAGAAAACCCAGTTTCTTTCCTGTTCATATCTAATATGAAGTCTGTCAAACAGATTTTTATGGAACCTTATTCAAAATAAGTATTGCACTGTTTAATGTGTATCCCTTGAAGGTAAATGGTAGCTCAGAGCGACTCATGATTAACCTTATCATGTCCAACAAGGTTCGGTTTCTATGTTCAGACACACCGTCAAATTGAGGTGTTCCGTGAAGAGTCTATTATGAAAGAATAATATACTCTTTCAAATATTCGAGAAACTTATTACTTAAGTAATTTCCACCACGGTCTAACCGTGACGGTTTTAATACTCTTGCCGGTCTGCTTTTATACTTCCTATCGAAACTCTTTGAATTTATCAAAAGTTTCCGATTTATGTTTCAAAAGAAACACATAACCATAACGCGATGCCACATCCGTAAAGGTTACGAAGTGTTCATATCCACCTCTAACCTAGCTAGATATGGGCCCACTTACGTCACTATGAACGAGGGCTAACAGATCGGTGGCACTTGCACTTTTACCAAGTAAAAGGTGCTTTAGGCACTTTGCCTAATAAATTAGATTCGTAGACATTATTTGATTAGAATAAAATCCGTCCTAGTACCCACTCTTCGAAAATGTGGATATACGAGTCTTGTTAATGTGTCATAGACAACAATGCCACAAATAAGTCTCATATGATTAATTCAGTTTGAGCTATTTGTTTGTCATGTTATACATTTGAGATTCATTTATATTGAAAATATAAATATTGTTATTCACATCTAATGTGTTTATCTCAATATCATCTTTATACAATAAAACACTTAGTGTTCTAGAATATAAAGGTATACTCGCAACGAGTTATACTAGATATAGAGATAATGTTTCTTGTCAAACTAAGTACATTTTAACAGTTTCCTAATTTAAGTACATGCCGAAAGAGTATTCCTAAACTTAGGTTTCTACGGTTAAAACAGTGACTCTCGTCTTGTTTTAACAGTTTCTTGTCAAACTTAAGTACATTTTAACAGTGACTCTACGGTTAAAACCTAAGTTTAACAGTGACTAACAGTTTTAACCGTAGAAACCTAAGTTTAACAGTGACTCGCAGGTCATTCTCATCTGAAGTCAGTCTCATGTTTATCAGCAGATCCCGCACATCAGTACATATATATGTACAACACTTAGTATCAAAAATCCAATTTTGAAACTAATAGTGAACATGTTTATGACAAACATACTTGAAGCCGGAGCCTTGCCCGTCTTCTCTTCCTTCATGTCTGCCGTGTCCATACGGAAGTCACGTATCCAGTGACCCCGTTTGCTACAGTTTAGGCAGACATCTTGGGATATGTCATTTGTCTTCCAAGAAGACTGTGATGATTTTGCCTTTGTCCATTTTAGAAGCTCTGGCTCTGCCTCCTAGAGCATAGCCATCAACTCTCCAAGAGTTTACTCTTGATTCATAATGAACCTGCCCTAGCTTTCGGGTAGAGACTATAAGTTCAAATCTTTGGTAGTCTCGACCACGTAGGTAATGCCCAGCTAACCTAGCTGATCGATGTCAGCAATCATCTGCGACACCTAGTGCTTGATAGATGTACCTTCTGACATACGCGAGCGAAAGAGCTTCTTTTGCATTTTGTACTTCTAAGATCTAAGAATAAATCTATGAAGATCCTTTAATTTCAACATCATGGTATAATGATCTAATCTTTAGTTTTGATGACAAAATTAAAGTGTCATTGCGGTAAGCTTAAAGGATTGAGCACTAAAGTTATCATCACATGAATCTTCCAAAGATCATGTTCTACTATTTGCTCAACTCCGGGCTGAGGCCCAAGAGGTTGTTCTATCAAATAGAATAACTTCTCAGTTTCCAGGACTATCCTGAGGTTCTATTCCCAATCTGAAAATTAAAGCCGCTTAAAGAATATTTTCTCCCTGGATTATGTTTTAAACGCTAATCTTTCAGTTATCTTGATTTCAATAGTCCAACTATCCAATCAACGATTTCGGGTACAATTAAATATAATGATTACTATAGTCTAACTATATAATCAACTATAATTTGATTATTTAAATTCAAATATATTGATTACTATAATCCAATTATATAATCAACCATTATTTGAAGTAGTTTGAATACAGTCCAACTGTTTAATTTAAAAAAACAATTAAATATTAGTCCAACTAATATATTTATTATTAATGACGAAAAATTGAAATGAGCGCGTATTGGCAAGTATCTAAACGAAATTGCAAATTTAATACTTGCCTCTTACTATTTTTCGGCGAGCCTCTAACCCTCTGTTGAGTACTCGGGAAACCTAGTTTCCTAGTGGGCTAGGATCCCGTTAAATAACACACAACATTGACTTTGGCCAACACGTTGTATGAAACTTAACTAGGTAGATCTCTACGATCAATTGGATCTCATCCAATTCCTAGATCCAGTAGGTGGACATCCAAGTCCGAAACATATATCTAATATATGCCAATATATCTGATATATTCCCTAACCTTTTTCCTCTGAATCAACTAAGCTTTGGCTTTGGCAAAACAAACTTAATGATTCCAGTTAAGCGGGACCTATTGACTTTGGAAAGCTTCGTAATCGATGTCGATGGACAAGAAGTGATCTTGACTTTGGCCAACAAATCACAACTTGGACAAAACATGCGATATGGAATAAAACCTTCATGATTCAAACACATCCACAATGGAAAAAGGTTTTTTCGCGTAATAAGGCGCGGTAAATAAATTAATAATGATATGCGGATGGATATTTAAAACAATTTGTTCCTAGAACAAATCTCTCCCTTTCATCTCTCCCGGCTAGCCCTATTCTTACTTCTACCCAAATACATAACACTTCTAAAGAAACCTCATTTACAATGAGGGGAATAGATGATAAGAGAAATACAAAGAATCAAGAGGTAATAGGCTGGACACGCATGTTCAATTTAATAAATTCTAAATTTATTACAACAATTTCCAAAATTGCCCTCACCCATCTAATATCCATCCGATATACATTATTCATACATCACATCCATGTATTCACACAAAGCATGTTATCAATCAATCTAATCCAATTAATTAATCTTTAATTAATGATCATCCAATGTTCAAACAATGATTTGATTTGCGCGAGTCCAACTCGTTTAAGAATAAGTACTCAAAGTACGAATTCTTGAATTATATTAAACTACAATATTAAATCCAATTTAATTTGTATTCAATACTAATTCTTTATTTAATTCCAAATTAAATAATTACACTTTATTAATGAGCCTTTGCGACTTAGATTCTAAATCTAATCTAAACGGGTCTCAAAGCCCAATTAACATCCAATGTCAATTTAATTAAAATCCAATGGACTTTCAATTAATTTATAAGGCATGGACTTTGGCAACCAAAGCCCAATAAGGAATAACCCTTTGCCAAAAATCAATTTAGACCCATTAGGCCTAATTAAAATTTTAAATGCCCATTTAATCATATTTGGACTTTATGGAAATGGTTTTAGGCCCAATTGGATCCAACCAATTAACCTAAACCAAACTTGGCCCAACCAAGCCCATTAAGCCCAAATACAACTTTATTAGCCCAATTCCAAATTTAGCCCAACTAATTAAATTACAATATTCCAAATTTCACAATTTAATTAATTAAAGTGTATTAGCCATAATTAATTATTTAAATTAACATTTCCAAAATATCAATTTAATCAATTAATCATGCTTTAATTTGTTCTACATGTCCAACATTATTGAAACAAAAAATCATCTCATTTCATGCTTTGAAGCTCACTGTATTTTGGGGTTTAATAAACCGATTTCGATTTCAATCCAATTAAATCATTAATCAATTTGTCCCAAGTCTTTAAACTCATCCAATGATCAAAAGAACAAAAAATACCATGACATTAGGGCACTAGTTACATTCGGCCAAGCCAAAGAAAATGGGAAAAATTAATCCAATTCAATTTTCATCAAATTGATCATATATAACTCCAAGTTATCCATATACAAGCATGCTCAAACAAACAATTTGGTTAAATCATGCTCAAATCAAATTTACCTAAATTTTACCCTAAATTCAATTTCATGCTTAATAACCGCTCTGATACCATTGTTGGGTTTTCTAGGTCAAACCAAGATCAATTAAGCAATGAAATGTGCGAATACAACAAAGTAAAGTAGCGTAAATACTCACTTTGATCGGCTTTTGGATGCGATGAACACAAAAATTCTGCTCCAAGCTTTTCCTCCTTGTGTGATTCGGCCAAGCCCTTTGAGTTTGATCTTCAAGCTCTAAGCTTTGTGAATGATTCCATGCTTATAGATGGGTTTCCCTATCACCTTTGAATGATCTCTTTAGTGTGCTAGCACTTGGAAAAATTTGCAACAAATTATTTCCTTTTTTCTTGTAACTCTTGACCAAGTAAAGAATTAGGAGAGGGATAGACTTGGTTCACGCCCAAGTGAGAGAGAGAGGTGAATGAATTATGTTGAGTGAAATTATATTTCCAAAAAAAAATAAAATCATATACCAAATACAAATTTGGTAAATGTCACTCAAGCTTTCAACTTGTGTAAGAAACAAGTTAACTAAAATCCCACAAACTTCTATCAACCAAAAGTTGATAAAGTTGACTAGGTGATGTGACAATTTGGGGCCCACTTGATTCAAAATCCGAGTGGGCCCGCAACACATCCCGGGCTCGGGTTCGCTAATTCCAAATTAACGAATTTTTCCGTTACGACTTAATTAAATCAAATTTAATTAAATAATTATGCCTAGCAAAATTACTATTCACGTCGCTAGCGAATTAATTCTAAATTAACTCGTTCACCCGAATTAAAATCTAATTTTAATTCCGCGTCGAAATCTAATTTCGTATAATATATCGAATATATTATTTTATCAATTAATTCCAAATTAATCGTTCTCTCTCTTTAAATAGTATTTTATCTCAGATAAAATATCTCCGCAATTAATCCTAGATTAATTTTCTCTCTCTTATAATTAATCCTAGATTAATTATGTTGAGTCATACGTCATCGGTGAATCTTTGGGAAGCGACCCATGAGATCCCTGTATATGTTGGTAGTAAATCCGGTCGTCGGACTATCTGAACACGTACGTACCTAGTACTATATTTTTTTTCCGATTTACGAGACATAGTTGGTTTCTAGCAAAGCACCGTGCCTACCCGATTCTCCAGAAATATTCTTAAAGGAATATATAATCTGTATCAGGCGTAGTATACGTAGTATTGCATATTGCGATCCAGCATCGGATGTCACATGATAGGCCTGGGGCTGGAATTGTGTCTGCCCCGTACGAAGCATATATCGGATCTCTGGTAATTAGTCTCTATAATCGGATAATCATGACCTAGTCATATTATCCCGATGACTGCAGTACTAAAGAGTACTAGTTCCGTATCCTGCGTGATCATCATCTCCATATGACTGAAGTGATACTTCCATCTTGACATCACACCCAATACACTACGATTCTCAATATACCCAGAAGAGGCGTACACAGAACCTGTTAAATCCCTGGACGGCCAAAACCAAAGTATATTGATTGTCGCAAGTATTAGCGATGCAAGTCTTAGGTTAAGACCAAATACACCTACCCTGATTCGGACTTCCATAGACACATAGTCATATTACCAATGGAATTCCGAGGGGTCTATCTAGAGCGAAGCTGTTTCCGTACCATCGGTAAACACAACCTCCTATTACACTTGCATTAGTATCGAATACCCAAATATATGAGAACTATGTCGTTATGCTCCCATAACGCGCACAAGTGCAATACTAGTCTATTCCGCATTATCGATGTCCAATCTCGATAATACTACAACTAGAGATATTTTAATGATTAAACCTTAGTGGATTAATATTGTCTCATATCTTATTAATCTGGAACTAATCATATGGACTTTTATCATTTATGTATCTTGGTAATCCAATTACAAATGATAAAAGAGCAATTTCCTTTGTCACATAGTTAATTTGTACAACAACACAATATTCTGTACAAATAGTGATGCTATGGGTCATAATTATCCAACAGACACCGCTTGTCCTTCTCATATCTGCAATTCGTTGCAGGATCTGAGGGAAACTAGAAGATTGAAGCCAGGAGAGATCCAGCTGCAAGTATGGAATGAAGATTCTCTACAAGTTGAAGCAGTAGGAATTTTGTTTTTGAAACTCTCTAATGAATGTAATATTAAACTTAATAACTGTTATTCTGTGTCGTCTATGATACGACAAATCATCTCACTTCCTGTACTTGACAGCGAAGGATTTCATATAAATATTAAAGATGGTCTTTTGGATTTATATGATAAAATGAATGTTTTGTTTGTTTCATGTCCCATGGTTGATGGCCATTACATTCTTACCAAAAATCGTGATGTCTTTAATATTAAGAAATCTAAAAGGAAAATATCGGGTGAAATAAATAACACAGAACTTTGGCATATGAGATTAGGTCATATAGGCATAAAACGCCTAACCAAACTAGTAAAGGATGGTGTGATATCGGATCTAACCATAGAACCTTTACCAATTTCTGAATATTGTATTCAAGGTAAAATGACCAAATCTTCATTTAGTGGTGTTGGACATCATGCTAATGATTTATTGGAACTTGTGCATTTCGATGTATGTGGTCCTATAAATCATGCTGCCATGGGTGGGTTTCAATACTTTATAACTTTTATCGATGATTTGTCACGATTTGGTTATGTGTTTCTTATGAAACACAAATCGAAAACTTTTGAAAAGTTCAAAGAATATCGATTTAAAGTAGAGAAACAAACCAGAAAATTCTTGAAATGCCTTCGATCAGATTGAGGCGGTGAGTACATGAGCAGTGAGTTCGTGAGTTATTTAAAAGAGAATGTGATTCTCACTCAGTATGCTCCTCCAGGCACTCCTCAACACAATGGTGTTTCGAAGAGGAGGAATCAAACTTTATTAGATATGGTTCGATCGATGATGAGTTTTACTGATCTACCTATATACTTGTGGGGCCATGCTCTAGACACTGCCGCTCATCTTCTGAACAAAGTTCCATCAAAAACCGTTCGGACTACTCCGTATGAGTTATGAACTGGAAGGAAACCGAGTCTTAAGTATGTTAAGATATGGGGTTGTCCGGCCTATGTAAGAGTTGCACAGCGGGATAAACTTGCACCTAGAGGGTACAAGTATCGATTCATTGGATATCCTAAAAATTCCATGGGATATTAGTTCTATGATCCCGAGAACTGAAATGTGTTCGTTGCTCGAAATGCAACTTTCTTAGAAACACAATTTATGTTAGAAAGTACAGATCATAGAATGATTGATCTTGATGAAGTCAATCAAAGTAACATTGAATCGATGATAGAACTAGAAGTTCAGGAAGATGAGATACCTTTGACACAACCACCTCGTAGGTCACAAAGGATATCGAGACCCCATGTCAGGTACATGACGACATCTGATAATGCCCTCGATGTTTTCTTAATCGAAGAATTAACCTACAGAGAGGCGATGTTAGACATTGATGCGGAGAAAAGGCTGGAAGTTATGAAATCCGAGATTTCCTCAATGCATGATAATCAAGTCTGGGACTTGGTTCCGCTTCTCGACGGAATTGTTCCTATCGGTTGTAAATGGGTTTACAAGAGGAAGCGGGGGCCCGATGGAAAGGTTGAAACCTTTAAGGCCCGACTAGTAGCAAAAGGATATACTCAGAAATCATGTATTGATTATGAGGAAACCTTTTTCTTCTGTAGCCATGCTTAAGTCAATCAAGATTTTATTAGCTATTGCCGCACAATATGATTATGAATTTTTTTGCAGATGGATGTGAAAAATGACTTTTCTGAATGGAAATATTGAGGAATATCTCCATATGGAACAACCCGAAGGATTCAGATTCGCCAAATATCCTAATCTGGTATGTAAGCTTAAAAGGTCTATTTATGGACTTAAACAAGCTTCCCGTAGTTGGAATCTTCATTTTGACGATGTGATCAGATCATCTGGTTTTATTAAAAACGAAGAGGAATCATGTGTCTATAAAAATGTAAGTGGGAGCATGCTAGTATTCTTAGTGCTTTATATTGATGATATACTTATTATCAGAAATGATATAGGTATGTTACAATCTGTCAAAGCCTATCTAAGTAAGAATTTATCCATGAAGGATATGTGAGAGGCCTCTTATATACAAGGTATAAAGCTTTATAAAAATAGAGCAAGGAGGATGTTAGGACTCTCTCAGTCCAAGTACATTGATTTGATCTTAGAAAGGTAAAAAATAAATTGACTGTAAGACAGTCAATGTGCCTTTTAAAAATGGTATTCATCTATCTAAGAAAATATGTCCTAATACAGATGATGAAAGGGCTAAAATGGTTAGCCAACCTTATGCTTCCGCTGTTGGTAGCATAATGTATGCCATGATATGTACTAGACCTGATATCAACATGGCTATAAGTGTTACAAGTCGTTATTAGTCTGATCCGAGTAGGGACCATTGGATGGCTATGAAACATATCCTGAAATACCTTAAGGGTACAAAGGATAAGTTTCTCATTTATGGAGAAAATGACTTACAATTGAGAGGTTACACGGATTCAGATTTTCAATCTGATCCAGATGATAGAAAGTCTACATCTGGGTTTGTGTTTTCTCTCAATGGCGGTGCCATTAGTTGGAAGAGCACCAAGCAGGGTTCGACTACTGATTCTACCACCGAGGCAGAATACATTGCTGCTTCAGAAGCCGCAAAGGAAGCTGTTTGGATCAAAAAGTTTGTTGCGGAGCTTGGAATAGTCTCATCTATAGTATATCTTATTCCATTATTCTGTGACAACAATGGTGCGATAGCTCAAGCCAAGAAACCTCGCGCTCATCATAAATTTAAGCATGTGGAACGAAAGTATCACATAATTAGAGAAATTTTGGCTAGAGGTGACATTTTAGTTTGTAAAGTACGAACTAAAGAAAATATAGCGGACCCACTTACTAAAGCCTTAACTCCCAAGTTGTTTGAGAAGCACGTGGAGTCGATGGGTATTAGATACCATCGTGAATGGCACTAGATCAAGTGGGAGTGTTGGAAATAGTGATTGAGCACCATTCACTTTTTGTATGAATATTTATTATTTATGCAATGTAATATTTTCTTTATCATGATTATTTATTTATTTGTATGGTAATTTCTTACTTTTATTTATATATTGTAAATCTAATTGTTAGATTACTCTAAGAGTTGGAGATTTCGAGTTTCACTCGGAACCTTATATGAAATTAGTAAAGACCCGAGAGTTACAACATATGGTGATATAATTGCAAGAGTTGCAAATGATGTTGAGAAATATCACACATTCTCTCGAATATAAATTATTCCTGGTCTAGATCTATTGACATGGGTCGGTCATTATATTGGTAAGACTAGTGCATTGTGTATATATGTAATGGATATATGGTTTGTCTCAACAGACTATGAGCTTAGCGGAAGTTCGTATAGAGATGCAGATATTCATTAGTGGAATGAATATCGAACAAACTCATAAAATATGACTAATAGATATTCCATAAAACTGTCAATAGTTGTCTTTTCGAGTTGAGTAGTTATTGTGGTCCTTTGACTTGAGACACCACGGTGGTCTTGTGAGTGATCCTCTGTACCTGATACCATGCATGTCAGAGACCTTTTATGGTCTGACCTCTGGATGACTGTTAGGTATAGACCGATGCTCACGAAGATCGGTGTGTGTTAATATGAGGATTCGTCAGTCCATATGGTTGGATTATGTTTCCAGAAATTTTTCAGAGTATATTTCGAAAATCTTTTGGCCGAAAGTGCGTTGAAGAAATTGTGTTTTTAACATTATAAATAATATTGAAAAAGAGTTTTGCAAATATTATTTATTAATGAAATATAATTGTGAAAAGTTATTTTATATTGAGTAGATAAGGTTTTAACAGTAAAACCTATAACCTTACTCAATTGGATACGATTATGACGAAAGGATTATACAGTAACATTTTAACCTCGACTTGTATGGTTCGACGTGTCGTGTTGTTTTTAGTCATGATTTGTAGGTGGGCAGACCTTCATGATATATGTACGAATATATGAGATATATATGTATATATATAAGTAACAACCGAATGTGAGCCTAGAGGGTTCCATTATATTAAATTTACTCGTTGGGCACTAGGGCGACGTTTCGTCAAATGTTGACAAAGTGTTTTGGGTTAAGGATTAAATTGTTTGATCCGATAATTCATGAGATGAATTGAATTAATTAGTTTTATATCAAGAGTTGATATAATTTTATTGTATAATATATATAAATTTGATTTACATTAAATTAGTAATTAATTAGTAATTAATTTAATTGTTAAATTAATATATAAAATTAATTACTTGGTTTATACAAATAAAGGTTTTAATTAATTAAAGTAACTATGTTAAAACAATTGAATAATTTTGGTTAATGTAACTAAAGCTTTTAATTGTAACTAAGTTACAAAGTTGGTGAGATTAATTTTTTTTAACTTTGTTTAAGTTAGATTTTTGAATTATGTGGTGTAGGGAAAAGATTCCTTGAACCATGGTTTAATTGATTGGCTATGGTTTGGTTTTGTTTTTGTTTAATTAATTTTAATAAAAACAAAAATTATAAAAAGCAAACTTTTACCTTACCTTTTTGGAATTGGCTACTGTCGAAATAAAAGCAAAACAACAACACCCCCTTTTGAAAGCTCACTGTCGAGCATTTGAAGAAAGAAAAGTTTTGTTTTTTTTTTTATTTTGCTCTCAAAATCAAGCCAAAACTCTCACCAAAAATTACCCAAATAAATCATCAAGACCATGGAATTAATCTTTTAAGAGTTGAGGGTTAATTTGTAATCTTGAAGTTTTATTTTTCCTAGGGTTCAAGAGTTGAATTTTGGGGAAAAGTTGGTTGTCATTCTTGAGTGATCAAACCACCTTTTGATCAGCAAGATTTGTTCTTGGAGAAGCTCAATTTGGTGGAGGAAGAAGGAATTTCAAAGAATCAGGAGCTTGGAGGATTTGAGGATTTTGGATACAAAGCTTCAACAATTGGCAAGGGTTGAAATCAATTGTTGGTAAATTTAATTTGTAAATTTATTGTTGTTTTGTTGATGATTTTTGTTGAGAAAAATTATTGTGGAAGTGTTGAATAATTAGAAGCATGTATGTGAGGAATTGAAGCATAAAAGTGTATGGAAAAATTATTATATAGTTGATATAGTGATTTTGTATGCTTGGATTATTTTTCAATTGTTGGAGAATAATTTAATTGCTTGGAATAATTTGTCAAGAGTTGATAAATTGTTTAAAGTGAGTAGAATTTTTAATTGAGCTTTTGGTAATTTTTTTAATGCATTGGAAATTTTTAATTTTGTGATTAAAAATTTTAAACACATTTTTGTTACTGAAAAAAATGTTTTATTCTCGCTCGGGATTTGATCTCGGGCGGGTTTCTGCTACGTTCGGCATTTCCATTCCTCAAAATTTCAGATTGTGTTGACAGTAAATCAAAAATCTATATCACCAAGGAAACAAAGACAAGAGGTTCAAAAGAGTCTTCAAGGTGATGACTAAGGTTGAAAAGTTAAGGTGATTTTAGGCTTTGAGAGATTATGTTTTCAGCATTTGTGAAGTTGGCTTAATGTTATTTATATAGATATGGCAAAAAGAAAAGGTTTCCAAGTGAAAAATAGGTTAAAAACGCATCCAAAATAGGTCACTTACTCATGGAATTCGAACGCCACACGAACACGTGTCAAATGCGTGTTTGTTCAGCAAACTTGTTCTAACGTATTATCGAACGCACCTTGAACGAGAAGCCATTGGAAGATTTCGTTCGAACGACAAGTTGAACGCACTACGCACGGAAACCTTCTGCTAAGTTTCGTTTGAACCCAAATACGAACGTGACACTAACGCTACTCGTTCGAACGTATACACGAGCAAAAATATGATTCCTTCATGCTTAGTCTGCCAAATACTAGTCCAATTGCTCCAAATTCTTCAAGACTTATTACAACTCAATTGAAATTATTTTGTTAAGGACATTGCCAATAAATATGGAACTAACAATCTCCCCATTTGACATTCCGTGATAAAAAACTACCTAATACAAAGACTATAGTAGCAGACCCAAATATAGAATAGCCAACTGCCAACCATCAAGACAATGACTTATTAAAATAAGACTCGATCTAATACCTAACCAAGTATTCTTGAAATCGATGCCACCTCAGCAACTTATCTGCTTACCTGAAACATTCACAAACAACAACATACCGTGAAAAGCACAGGGAATATAAAGGAAAGATAAATCAGATAAAACTCATCAAACTCTCATGCATATATAAGAATATATCCTACTCCCATTTAATCATACTCTCCCTAAAATAGAAACAACAAAACAAATGGATATTACAGAGACATAAGAACAAATGGATATACTACTCCCAAACTACTCAACTAAACTACTACTCACTCTTTTTGTCACAAAATGACAACGGGAAAAGTCACAATGGTAAATGACATATGCAAACATAACATACTCCCCCTCATTAACAACCATACTCAGTTAGTAAAATAATATACGAGAAGTAGAAACTCATAAATATGCACTAAAAAATGGTATGCAAGAACATAAAGCACACAAAAGCACACAATGAGTTAAAAAATAAATAAAAAATGACTGAAACAACACTTCAAGCAAGTATAATGATAATCAGTCAGTATTCAGCTGTTTATGACATGAAATAATATACAACACTTTAGGTCTTGCTAAATACTACACGCATGCATATGACATAAACACCAAAGCATCGCAATCACTTACGTGAAAAATAAGTGCACAAAAAATCAAGGCTTAAGACCTTATTTTATGAGCAGGACATAGCCAAAGAAATCTCATCTCTTAACACACAAAGTCCACAAAATAAGTGTTAAAACCCAATACCACTAGGACCTGAAAATAAACAACATTAGTTGCAAGCTATAATATTCTCCCCCTACATATGAGCTCGTAAATAAAAACTATTTTGAGTGAAGGGTTTTTGCCTTTATCATTTGAATTTTGGCCCATTAACTCGTTTGCTCTAGAGTCTCATGTAAACCGATATATATTTTTTTATGTTACACAGGGATAACATAAGGTCATATAGTCAAAGCCTCGATAATAATAAGAATATGTATGTGAAATGCAATCACAAGACATACCAAGGGTTTTTATCACACACAATTATGCACATATAGCATCAAGAAAAATAAAATCATATTATACATGCATAACCATATATTTTACATATCGGTATCACATGCACATGCTTTTCATGCTATATCAAGCCACAAAATATTTTTGGTCTTTTCAGTATATATATATATATATATATATATATATATTTAACACAAAAATAAGAAAATACAACACACGAATTGTCAAAAACCAATGGTACATTGAGTTGTATCCCGAGTGCAGATCATACTACAGTCCATTCGGAATCGGCTATGAAATTTATGTTCGGGTTTCCATTCTATATACTGTATGGGCCAAATTTAGGCCCAAGGATAAAATCGTCATTTAAATTCCGGACCAACGATATTGAAAGCCCAAAATCCTCCAAAAAGCCCATTTCTAAGATAATATTGGCCCAAGTGATCTCGCAAACCCAAACCCAAGAAAAAGCCTTACTAAGGTGACCTTCTGGCTTGTCAGCTACCCAAACCTAAAACGCCTAAATCAAGGTTAGTAACTCCCCCACGTAGTTAGCCGTTTTAGACACCCAATGGACGAGCAATTAATGGAAGAAATAAAGCTGACCTTGAAGAAATCTATAAAATGAAGAGATGATTCACGATTGGAAAGAGGTTTTTTAGATTAGCTCTCAAAGCATTCCGCCCTCCAAACACTGGCCCACTGCCCTCACGGTAATCTACGGAGGTCAAGGTAACCCAGTACCATACTCTTCTTTATTTTCCGCTCATCTTTACTACTGACTTGAGCATCGGAGTGCCTACGACACCTACCACACCGGTGGGTAGGAACTCCCCACTCACTCCACCTTCATCTTGCAGGATCGTTAGTGCCTCATTCCTACGAATTCTCGATTGTGGAATTCAGATGAAAACCAGTTCCCATAATTTGGCACCCACCATGAGGCCTTAACGATTTATAGCAAACGAAGATCTCTCAGTCTATGATCCCTTCAACACAGCTACTCATGAATTCTGGCAGTGAGTGGACACCAGATCCTGTGGCCACGCAGTTGGCCATACTCCAAGAACGATTATGTGCCTTAGAAAAAGAGAACCTAGCCATGCGAAGCTCCAACATAACTTTCCAGAAGCAATTGGAGCAAAACTCTTCAACCTCTCAAATCGTGACACTCCAGATCATCCCAGTAATACTATAATCCCAACCAATCTCTTGGGGGCATTCAATAATGTGGCAATCGACAATCCGTCATCAGACAACCATCCACCAAGTCAAGAAATAAATCAACATATCTCCCCAACCGACCAAGCACGTCAAGTTTCCTCCACCATGCGCAAGGAAATGAATGAGTTCAAAGATGCAATTCTTTCCAGCCTACGTGGTTTCAGACTACCAGTGAGAAAAATCCGAGCTGGCACGATCTCAGATACTCTTTTTTTGGGATCCATTACTTCCATTGAACTCCCACGAAAGTTCAGCCCACCGGATATGAAGCTGTATGATAGATCCACAGACCCAGACAACCATGTGGTCTATTACAAATACAAGATGATATCGATAATCTGACTCATCATCAATGGGAAGCTGAAATGTGTAGAGGATTTGAAGAAACAATATTTGCAGGCCCAACCGTTAATTGGTTCTTCAATCTACCTTACAGGACTATTGGTTCGTATCAGGAACTAACTGATAAGTTTATGGAGCACTATGCCAACTCTTGTAAACTTGAGAAAACAACAGTCGACCTTAACGCAATTCAGCAGCGGAAAAGAGAATCTCTACGAGGCTATGTCATACGTTTCAACAAAGAGAGAATATCCATTTCGGATCTCCACCAGCCAACTGCCATTGAAGCTTTCAGGAATGGGTTACTAGCATATAGCGGACTTTATAGGAAGATGACTAAATGAACAACTTCCTTTGCGATATTCATCGCTATGGTTTTGGGCTTTTTATAATAAGGATGTTTCTTCTCATACACCTATAATTTTTCTATGAGGTCCTCTAGTTTTAGGTGATCTAATTCATTACTCTCCTCTATGGCTGTGATCTTTGGTAAGAACTTGTTAGGTAGAGATCTAAGAATTTTCCTCACTATCCTATTGGTAGGAATAGTATCGCCTAGGTTAAAACTTGAGTTAATGATATTGTTAATCTCAATATAAAATTCATCAAAGGTCTCATCATCTTTCATACTAGCGACCTCAAACCTAGTGGCAAGTTCTTGAAGTATATTACTTTTAACAGACAATGTGCTATAATGCACAGTCTGAAGGATTTCCCAAGCATCATTGACTATCTCACACAT
>SKCR01053787.1:0-36292 GCA_019454045.1 Zanthoxylum bungeanum | reverse complement strand
AATTATTAAAGTCATTTTCAAAGCAAAAAATAAATTAATAAATAAATAATAACAATTATCAAATCACCACCAAACATGAAAAGCAATTAGTGGAGCAATTAATAATGGATTAGGTGGAGCAATTAGTGGAGCAATTAATAATGATTTGGTGGTGGATGATTTGATGGAGTCAAAATTTTCCCTATAAATACCAAGCCATTTCATTTGTAAATTCATACTTTCTTCTAAGGAATTCCTTAAGAATACTAAGAAGATTGTATCTTGTTTGTTTATTTACAGCTTTCAGTAATTAATTTCCGCTTTCGCACTTTCTTTTCTTTACTTTTCAGTTTTTACTTTCCGCAATTTACTTTTACGCACATTACTTTTTCTTTCTTTAATTTTCAGTTTACTTTTTCAGTAATGAGGAGGTAACTCCCCTTGCTGGGGTAAAAGGTAAAACTTTTATTACTAATATTTAGATTAATCTCCCTAATTATAATATATAAACTAGTTAAAACCTGACTTAACGAGGATACCGCCATATTGGTCGGTTGGTAATTATTTAATTTGTTTTAACCTGACTAAACTGGATACCGCCTGATTGGTCGGTTGGTAATTAATTATTAATTTGACTTAATCTGGATACCGCCTATATGGCTGGTTAGTAACTATCATGCAAAGTTAATATATTATATTAAGGGAGATATCTAAAATAGAAGTAATAAAAGTGGATCTTTTTACCTCACATTTTCTTTTATTGTAATTTTACTTTATTTACTTTTCAGCAATTTACTTTCAGCAATTTATTTTTCAGCAATTTACTTTTAAGTAGTTTACTTTCAGCATTACTTTTCAGCATTAATTTTCAGTATTAATTTCAGCATTTACTTTCACCATTTAATTTTCAGCATTTAATTTTCAGTATTTAATTTTCATTATTTTACTTTATGTCTTTTATTTTCTTTAAGTTTTTTTTTACTACCCGTAAATATGTGTCGTAACTAAGCCAGTTATCTGGGGTTGTGATGAAATCCAATATCACCGGTTTATAAGGGGTTAAATTATAGTTTTGGTATTTTAAAGGTTTACTTATTAAGTCTTAAGCTTAATGCGTCTTGTTAATTGACCACTAATAAGATTGATGTGGTAAATCTAAAATAAACTTGACAAATGAATTTTAGGTTTCAGCCTTAGACTTAATAGTCCACGATCTTTCTTGAGGATAGATAACCCTTTAATAGATTTCCTTACAGGATAGACATATACCTGTCGGGCGGGGGTAGCCATAATTGGAACTTAAACTTAATGAATCCAGATAATTTGGTTGACATAGACATATGGTTCAATTGGGTTAAACTGGGTATTTGCGTCTGACCATCGACATAGGCTTTTGCATAATTTAGTGTTCCAGGTTAGTAAACCGATTTATTACACAAACATAAAATAACCACTTCATCTTTAAAATGATATTGGAAGAAATCACAACCCTAAATAGTTTTTAATATTGAATTTTCTTAAACCTACATTCGAACAATTTTATTTACTTGTTTTGAAATTCAAAACCTTCATCATTTCAAATCAATCAATCAACATGTTAGATACTAGTAATCATTTGACTTCATAAAATTAATAGATTAGGTATTAAGTCCTCGTGGGATCGATACTTTTTATACTACTTGAACGATACGTACGCTTGCGTTATACGCATGTGTAAGCACCGGTCACTCAGATCATTTCATTATAATCTAACGGCTGATAAAGAGTCATTTCATTATAGAATCTCTATAAAAAAGGAAAATGAAAACTACCAAATAAATTAAAGAATAAAATCATTTATTAATGGAAAATGAAAACTACCAAATAAATTAAAGAATCAAATCATTTAATTAAAAAATAAAATCATTTTATTATAAATAAATTAAATAACAAAATCTTAATCTCTATATAAATTTTAATTATAACATCGTGCCGTAGGCACGGGCACACACTAGTATATTATAAACCACAATAGTGTGGGAGGAAAGAGCACCTTGCTAGCTTTTCATGTGTCGACCTTGTGTTGGAAAGGGATTCCTCTGACGCCCTTTTTTTCTTTTAGTGGGGATGAATAAGCAATGAAACTTCCTTCGTCGGGTCGAGATGTAGCCTCATTTGCAGCAAGCCTTGGCTCTAACGATCCTCTGAGCCATCTTAATTGGCGGCTCAGATCATTTCATTATAATCTAATGGCTGATAAAGAACCATTCCATTATAGAATCTCTATAAAAATGGAAAATGAAAACTAGCAAATAAATTAAAGAATAAAATCATTTATTAAAGGAAAATGAAAACTACCAAATAAATTAAAGAATAAAATCATTTAATTAAAAAATAAAATCATTTCATGATAGAATATCTCTGAAAATTAACAAACAAATTAAATAACAGAATCTTAATCTCTCTGTAAATTCTGTAACACCGTGTCGGAGGCACGGGCAATATTTAGTATATATATATATATATATATATATTATAAAACATAATGATGTGGGGGAAGACAGTGTAACAGATAGTTATGATTAAGAGAGATAATGTATCCAAATGTTATCTTTATGTGGCTTAATTGGCAGCTCAGATCATTTCATTATAATCTAATGGCTGATAAAAAATCTTTTCATTATAGAATCTCTATAAAAATGAAAAATGAAAACTACCAAATAAATTAAAAAATAAATCATTTATTAATGAATAAAATCATTTCATTATAAACAAATTAAATAACAGAATCTTAATCTCTCTATAAATTCTGTAACACTCTGCCGTAAACACGGGCACACTAGTATATATATACGTGGTGAAAATAACAATGGGAGAGAATATATAATATAAAGGGTAACAGTGGCTTTTACAAAGGGTATATTTATCTCATAAATAATGTTAATTTTTTCAAATTACGTTCAATATCCAATCCCTCAATTAAATAAAACATATTTAGCAATAAATCTAAAGAATAAAACAGTTACCACAATAAAAGAAAACCTCCTAAACTAAAATAATTCAAGCGTCCAAAACTTTACTTTTATATATTGACAAAATTAATCATTTTCTTTTTGTATTTTAAAACCCATCAAAATCTCCTTAACCTTAATAATATATATATATATTGTTGACGGCTGATTTTGGTCTTAGGGGCAATATGGGAATATCACTCCCGAGACTAATCCTCCCTCAATAGTGAATTTGTTTGGTTATGGAGGACCAAAAGCAAACTTAGCAAAAGACAGATAAATACACCAATCGACAAAGAGATTTAACGTGGTTCGGCGAATCTTGGTCCGACCTACTTCCACGGGCACAAAAAGGATGATACTTTTATTACTCAAACACGCTTCTCAGCTCTCTCTTTTGTTTACAAGTCTCACAATAATGATCTTGATCTCCACTTTTTACTTCCTTCCTTTATGCATACTCTACCCTTCTATTTATAATAGTGTAGAAATCATATTCCTATTTGTACAAGAATTTCCTAGTTGAAACAATTCCCTTTTCCCATAAGGATTCCTAGTCAAAACTGTTCCCTTTTCCATAAGGATTCATAATCAAAACTACCTTTACTCCATTTATCCTACTAGGACACTGACTTATCAGTTTACCCCATGAAGGTATGATAACTTGTCATCTTATCCGTAAAAACATGATGCCTTATCTTCCTGAGCACGCCTCGTCATGTGCTCGGTCTTCATGAGGTCGGCCATAATGGTCCTTTGAAACGAGAATGATGTTGTCGATCTTATAATGCTCGGTCATCTGATCTTATGTGGTCGGGTTACCGATCTTAAGTGCTCGGCCCCTAACTCATGTGGTCCGGTCGGTATTAATGATCTCGATCAACAAGGGAATTTACCCTTTTACCCATCCCGTGCTGTTTAAATATCATAGTGCTTAAAAACACCATCAACATCTATCCCCTAGTTCTCGGTAACAACGAGTTTGCGAGTTGATGCCGGGAACTATAAAAAAAGATGGTGTGCCGATGATTCCGTCGGTGGTCACTTCAGGAACCGCAGAGAAAAATGTATTGGCTGCAAATCTGATCCTTCTTGCCACCTTCATGTGCTCAGTCAACGAGGATCCCGATATCTACCCATGGAGAAAATGCTTTGCCCTTATGCTGATGACGATCGACTCGGTGGGACGTAACCCGACCCCGAGCTGAGAAGAACATTTAGTTCTGGGGGAATGTCACATCCCCAGACAAATAGAGGACGGCTCGGTGGGACGTAACCCGACCCCGAGCTAAAAGAAAGACTTGGCTCTGGGGGAATATTACATCCCCAGTCCAAAGAACCGACTCGGTAGGACGTAACCCGACCCCGAGCTAAAAGAACATTTGGCTCTGGGAGAATGTCACCTCCCCAGACCAATAGAGCCGACTTCGTGGGACGTAACCCGACCCCGAGCTGAAAGAACATTTAACTATGGGGGAATGTCACCTCCCCAGACCAATAGAGCCGACTCAGTGGGACGTAACCCGACCCCGAGCTGAAAGAAAGACTTGGCTATATGGGAATGTTACATCCCCAGTCCAAAGAAGCCGACTCGGTGGGACATAACCCAACCCCGAGCTGAAAGAACATTTGGCTCTGGGGGAATGTCACCTCCCCAGACCAATAGAGCCGACTCGGTGGGACGTAACCCGACCCCGAGCTGAAAGAAAGACTTGGCTATATGGGAATGTTACATCCCCAGTCCAAAAAAGCCGACTCGGTGGGACATAAACCAACCCGAGCTGAAAGAACATTTGGCTCTGGGGGAATGTCACCTCCCCAGACCAATAGAGCCGACTCGGTGGGACGTAACCCGACCCCGAGCTGAAAGAAAGACTTGGTTATATGGGAATGTTACATCCCCAGTCCAAAAAAGTCGACTCGGTGGGACGTAACCCGACCCCGAGCTGAAAAAAAGATTTGGCTCTGGGGGAATGTTACATCCCCAGTCCAAAAAAGCCAACTTGGTGGGATGTAACCCGACCCCGAGCTGAATAAACCATAAGGCCTCGACGGAATAAAATCCAGCCCCGAGCCGAATAACCAAGCGGCCTCGGCGGAACGAAATCCAGCCCCGAGCCGAATAAACAAGTGGCCTCGACGGAACGAAATCCAGCCCCGAGCCGAATAAACAAGTGGCCTCGACGGAACGAAATCCAGCCCCGAGCCGAATAACCAAGCGGCCTCGGCGGAATGAAATCCAGCCCCGAGCCGAAACAAACATCGATCTCGGCGGTACAAGAGCAGACCCGAGCTGGAAAGAAACATTGGTCTCGGCGGTACAAGAGCAGACCCGAGATGGAAATAAACATCGGTCTCGGCGGTACAAGAGCAGACCCGAGCCGGAAATAAACATCGGTCTCGGCGGTACAAGAGCAGACCCGAGCCGGAAAGAAACATCGGTCTCGGCGGTACAAGAGCAGACCCGAGCCGGAAAGAAACATCGATCTCGGCGGTACAAAAGCAGACCCGAGCCGGAAAGAAACATCGGTCTCGGCGGTACAAGAGCAGACCCGAGCCGAAAGAAAACATCGGTCTCGCGGTACAAGAGCAGACCCGAGCCGGAAAGAAACATCAGTCTCGGCGGTACAAGAGCAGACCAGAGCCGGTAAGAAACAACGGTCTCGGCGGTACAAGAGCAGACCCGAGCCGGAAATAAACATCGGTCTCGGCGGTACAAGAGCAGTCCCGAGCCGGAAAGAAACATTGGTCTCGGCGGTACAAGAGCAGACCCTAGCCGTAAAACAAATATCAACAAAACAGACTCGGCGGTACAAGAGCAGACCCGAGCCGTAAAACAAATATCAACAAAACGGACTCGGCGGTACAAGAGCAGACCCGAGCCGTAAAACAAATATCAACAAAACGGACTCGGCGGTACAAGAGCAGACCCGAGCCGTAAAACAAATATCAACAAAACGGACTCGGCGGTACAAGAGCAGACCCGAGCCGTAAAACAAATATCAAAATCATTGTGTGGGCCACAACAAACAAAGCATAAATAAATGTCAGCCTAAGACAGAAGAAGTTTTACTCACATTTTTGGGATTCGTTGTCTTTCTTGCAACTCTACAAAGGTCACTACAAGCAAAGCTCTTCTTAATACATCCTCTTTGCATCTCAGCATTCCACGCATCTGACCGGATGACTTCCGCTATCAACTTGGTCGACCTCAAAAACCGATTGGTCTATGTACACACTGAGATAGCCTTCTTTCACCAAGTCTTCCACCTGCTCCCGCAGGTCTCTGCACCCATTCGAGGCATGTCCCCTTACGTTATGGTAGATACAGTATGCCCTACTATTTCCCTCCTCAATCGGGAACCTCCTCAAATTAGGCTCGACCAACAGACCTTTACCATGGATTTCCCGAACTATCTGGTGAAGTCCCTGACGATCGGTGATTTCCATCTTCTGCCATCGTCTTACTACGCGAGCTGCTTTTCGTTGAGTCCCCACAGACGGCGCCAACTGGTGACGGCTGATTTTGGTCTTAGGGGCAATATGGGAATATCACTCCCGAGACTAATCCTCCCTCAATAGTGAATTTGTTGGTTATGGGGGACCAAAAGCAAACTTAGCAAAAGACAGATAAATACACCAATCGACAAATAGATTTAACGTGGTTCGGCGGATCTTGGTCCGACCTACTTCCACGGGCACAAAAAGGATGATACTTTTATTACTCAAACACGCTTCTCAGCTCTCTCTTTTGTTTACAAGTCTCACAATAATGATCTTGATCTCCACTTTTTACTTCCTTCCTTTATGCATACTCTACCCTTCTATTTATAATAGTGTAGAAATCATATTCCTATTTGTACAAGAATTTCCTAGTTGAAACAATTTCCCTTTCCCATAAGGATTCCTAGTCAAAACTGTTCCCTTTTCCCATAAGGATTCCTAATCAAAACTACATTTACTCCATTTATCCTACTAGGACACTGACTTATCAGTTTACCCCATGAAGGTATGATAACTTGTCATCTTATCCGTAAAAACATGATGCCTTATCTTCCTGAGCACGCCTCGTCATGTGCTCGGTCTTCATGAGGTCGGCCATAATGGTCCTTTGAAACGAGAATGATGTTGTCGATCTTATAATGCTCGGTCATCTGATCTTATGTGGTCGGGTTACCGATCTTAAGTGCTCGGCCCCTAACTCATGTGGTCCGGTCGGTATTAATGATCTCGATCAACAAGGAAATTTACCCTTTTACCCATCCCGTGCTGTTTAAATATCATAGTGCTTAAAAACACCATCAATATATATATATATATATATATATATATATATATTCTATTAATTGTCAACCTTTTTTTTTAGCTTGAAAATAGTGGCAGGATTCATTTATTTTTTTAATTGTTAGATTTCTCAGTTACAAAAAAGGAAAAAAAAAATTACCGAATTGCATAACTAAATGGCTATGGGGTAGTTTAACATTGCAACTTATAGGATGATTTGGGCTATGTTTGGTATTGTAATTAGAAAAATATGGTGAATAAATGGTGGATCATATATTTTATTACATAATGAGTAAAAATTAAAAATATTAGCTTTTATAAAACGTATTTTTTTTTAAAAAATCACAATTAATAATCGTAATTTTTTTATTAACCAAATACTTAAAAATTATATTTGATCATAATTTTATCAGCTCATCAGATATCAATTTTGATGTGTTTTATAAGAGAGAGACATGTTAATTTATCAATAGAATGATGTTTTAGGAAATTCTCCCATCAAAGATATCCAAGGGCAACTTCATCCTAAAGTTTAAGCCCACATAACAAATTATTCCAACAACAAAATTCATACCATCAAAATAAAATAACATTTATCATGGCATATTAAACAAAATAAAATTAACAATTATCATGGCATCTGGTTCATGGAAACTCATTGTCCTTATTTAAGCTAATATAAGAAGATTAAAACATTTCCCAGACTTTAAAATTGTTCAATTATTTAGCCCATCTATCACGAACCCTAACCTTGAACCCATTCTTCATGTTGAGAATAATTGATACATTGGGTTTAAGATGCTGACCTTCAACTACTTGAACATCATAGTTATGTATTATGGCTGCAGCCACAGCTTTGATTTGAGTGAAAGCAACTTCTTTCCCAATACAAGTCCTTGGTCCTGCATTGAATGACAAGAACTTGAATGATGGCTCCTGTTTGATCCGTCCAGTTTCTGATACCCATCGTTCAGGCTTAAATTCCAAGCAATCTTCTCCCCATATGGACTTCATTCTCCCCATTGCATACAGAGAAAACAGGATCTTTGTTCTTGGAACAGCACGGTGTCCGCTTGGAAGTGTGTCTTGTAAGAGAGGAGCCTTGTGCTGAAAAGGAACCGGTGGGTAAAGCCTCAATGCTTCACAAAATGCACCATGGAAATAAACCAATCGATTTAGCTCCTGTGTGTTAAATTGCCACCATTTTCCGAATTTATGATCAGCTGGTGTTATTGATTTGAGCTCTTGTCTAATCTTGGTTTCTGCATCTGGGTTCTTTGAAACAAGCCAAAAGAACCAAGTGAGAGCTGAGCTAGTTGTGTCTCTCCCGGCAATCATGAAATTCAAGATTGTATCTCTCAAGAACCTATCATCATCATCCGATTTCAGTTCTCGAAACGATTTGTTTTCTTTCATGTACGATGTTAATAAATCGACACCATCTACTTCTGTTGATAAAATTCCATCTTTCAATTCTTTTCTTTTCCTCTGTATGTATCCGAATATTTCCTTATTTAGCGTTTCCGTAGCTTTTTTCAGTTTCTTCTCTTGCCCAATTCCTAGGTTTCTTTGTAGCTTCCACAAGCTTTCCGGGACAATATGCCGATAAAATATTGACTCCTCTGCATCTTCCAGGGCCTTTGCGAATTGAACGTCAGGAAATTCAGCAGATAGGCATCCGGGATCATAGCTTGTGACTAAAATGCATGTGGAGTCAAATGTAAGCCTCTGGAAAACATCTTGCAAATCAACCGTCATGCCTTGTTCGGACACATGATCAAGGACTGGAATCAGCCCTTTCTCCACTTTAGCTTCGTTGGATTTCACCAAAAACTTTTGGAAGCTGTGATGATTAATCAAAGATTGAGCAAATTTTCTTTGGCTTTTCCACAAATCAGAGTCGCTGTTGAAAATCCCATCTCCCAAAACATCAAAAATTTGCTTGAACTCTGAGCCTTTTGGGAAATTTGAGAAATTTGAGCTCAATATGTAGTGTATATTTGCTGGATCAACTGTGATGAACAAGTCCATGTTAGCGAACCAAGGGCCTTTTAATAGAAAAGTGCATTGGTTTCTCTCTAGCAGTTCTGTGCACCAATCATGGATACGGTGAACGTTAAGCAAAAGCTGTGGCAGCATTCCAACGATTGGAAAGTTGTTTAAGCTTCCATTGTTATTGCGTAAGCAATACCGCAGAATCAAGAAGCAAACAACTGCCAAGAAGATATCAAGAAAGCCAATTAAAGCCATGTGAGATGTTTGGAGAATAAGTTTAATCTCTACAAGCCATTCCTACATTCTTTCTTATATATTATATATTTCGCAACTTATTCCGCAATTTCGTTCGCACCCAGATGAACTATGATGAATAATAATGAACGGTTATATTATATATTCCGCAATTTATTACTTTCTCATCCTTTTTAGTCGACCTAACATAATACATGTACTTTTTCATTATCTCGCAACTTATTAAGTTATGGGATTGTTTATTAGAATTTGACTTTATATATAACAAGACTAGTGATATTTATATAAAGGGTAAATAAAAGGGTGTAAATTTTAATTATAAAGCACTCATACTCTACCGTTGAAAAATAATTTTAAATTAAAGTATCAATATTTTGTGATTGAATTTTATCATCATTTTATTTTGCCTTTATATAAATATCATTTTGGATATAAGTATCAATCACAATTAATCAAAAAAAAAAGATAAGAAAAAAGTTCAACTCACCACTCCAATCAAGTTGAGATAATGTTTAGGTTGGGTACCAATCAATTTGAAGGTGACAAGGCCTTCACTTTCAAGTTGAGATACTGTTTAGGTTGGGTACCAGTCAATTTGAAGGTCACAAGGCCTTCACTTCGGGAAATTACCTTTGTCTTCTTCTAAGTTTTTAATTGGATTAATGGAATGAGATGATTTATAATATAATGTAATTCAATATAATGAAATGAAACGAAACTGAACAGGGAAAAGGGAAAAAAAAAATAGACAATAGTTAGTTTTCGCACATGGATAGCAATTTTAATATTAGATTTATAAACAGCACTCTTTTAAAGTTTCTAAAATAACTTTATTATTTAAAAAAATAAAAATAAAGAAGATAATTATGCCCTATTTGTTGCAAAAAGTTTAAAAAATTTACAATATATTAGTTTGTATCACGTCACTCACAACAACCCAATAATATCGGACCACACGTGATAAAATATTTATAAACTATCAATTTATAAATTTTGTTTATGTCTAATATAAATTATACGTGTCATGTAATCATTATTTGATGATACCACACACTTATCATTAAAAAAAAAAAAAAAAAAAATCAAATTATCGATGAAAATTTATTCGTCCATAATTACCGTCTGAAAACCAACGTATATTACAAAAATCAACATTAAAAAATAGCGACACATCGAATTTCATCAATAATAATATATGGACGGATTACCGATGAGATTTTTGGATAATACTGAAGAAACTTTTCCATCAATAATTCACCTATTACTGACGAAATTATTGGTTTTACCAAATAAATTATAGGTTTTGCCAACATAAATTGTAAGTTTTATCAACGGATAAATTCCCTCTATAGTTGTTGACGGCTGATTTTGGTATCAGGGCAATGTGGGAATATTACTCCCGAGACAATCCTCCTTCAACGGTGAATTTGTTTGGTTATGGGGGACCAAAGACAAATTTAGCAAAAGACAGATAAACACACCAATCGACAAGGAGATTTAACGTGGTTCGATGGATTTTGGATCCGACCTACGTCCACGGACAAGAACAGGATGATACTTTTTATTACTCAAATACTCTTCTCGGGTCTCTTATTTGTTTTTACAAATCAGAGCTTGATGTGTTGACAAGTTCGGGACTACCCCAGAACTTGTGGGGGGAAGCTTTGCTTTCCGCGAACTACGTTCTTAACAAACTTCCTCACAGAAGGTTGGACAAGACACCATATGAGTTGTGGAAAGGTTTCGTACCTTCCTACAAATACCTCAAAGTGTGGGGGTGTCTTGCCAAAGTAATGGTTCCTAAACCTAAGAAGGTTAAAATAGGACCAAAAACTGTTGACTGTATATTCATTGGATATGCTCGCAACAGTAGTGCGTATCGATTCTTGGTACACAAGTCGGAGATTCCTGATATCAATCCGGAAATGATAATTGAGTCAAGGAATGCGACATTTTTTGAAGAGACGTTTCCTTGTAAGGAAAGACAGCGCACAGTGTCTCTCAAAAGAACGACTGACGCTGTCAAGGACAGTGATCAGGTTGACCTAGAATCAGATAAACGTGTTAATACTAAGACAATCGAGCCTAGACGTAGCAAAAGAGCTAGAACGTCTAAGTCGTTTGGTCCCGATTTTCTGACATACCTGTTAGAAAATGAGCCTCAAAGCTATAAAGAAGCTATGTCTTCTCCTGAGGCACCTCTTTGGAAAGAGGCGATAAATAGTGAGATTGATTCAATCCTACAGAACCATACTTGGGAGTTGGTTGATCTTCCACCAGGTTGTAAGCCATTGGGCTACAAATGGATATTCAAAAGGAAGATGAAAACGGATGGATCAATAGATAAGTACAAGGCAAGACTTGTCATAAAAGGTTATAGACAAAAGGAAGGCCTTGATTACTTTGACACCTATTCACCAGTGACTCGTATCACATCGATAAGAATTCTCATAGCCATAGCAGCTATATTTGGTCTTAAAATACATCAAATGGATGTAAAGACGGCATTCTTGAATGGTGAATTGGATGAAGAAATTTACATGGAACAACCAGAAGGGTTTTGTGTTCCTGGACAAGAACAGAAGGTGTGCAAACTTGTAAAATCCTTGTATGGATTAAAACAAGCACTGAAACAATGGCATGAGAAATTTGACAAAGAAATGTTGTCAAATGGGTTCAAAACCAATGAGTGTGATAAGTGTGTGTACACTAAATCAACTCAAAAAGGATATGTCATTGTGTGTCTCTATGTAGACGATATGCTGATAATTGGTAGTAATCATGAAATGATTCAGTCTACCAAAAACGTGTTATCCAGCAGATTTGATATGAAAGATATGGGGATAGCTGATGTGATCCTAGGGATTAAGATTTCTAGGACATCAGACGGATATATATTATCACAGACTCATTATATTGAGAAGATACTCGATAAATATATCAGAGGGGATCTTAATGTAGCTAGAACCCTAGTAGACCTAACTCTTCATTTATCAAAGAAAACTGGTTCAAGCATATCGCAATTAGAGTATTCGAGAATCATCGGAAGTCTGATGTATCTCACGAATTGCACGCGACCTGATATCGCTCAAGCTGTGAATCGGCTTAGCAAATATACGAGCAATCCAGGACACAACCACTGGAAAGCCATAGTAAGAGTTTTGAGGTATCTGCGAGAAACTTCAAAATATGGGCTACATTACGAGAGATATCCTGCTGTACTAGAGGGTTACAGCGATGCTAACTGGATATCTGATACGGTGGATTCGTTCCACCGAGGCCACTTGATTAATCGGCTCGGGGCTGGATTCGTTCCACCGAGGCCACTTGATTAATCGGCTCGGGGTTGGATTTCATTCCGCCGAGACCACTTTGTCTTTCTCAGCTCGGGGTCAGGGGTACGTCCCACCGAGTCAGCCCTTCGGTTTGGGGACGTAACATTCCCCCAGGTCCAAGTGCCTCTCTTCATTCGGGGTCGGGTTACGTCCCACCGAATCAGCCCTTCGGACTGGAGACGTAACATTCCTCCAGGTCCAAGTGCCTTTCTCAGCTCGGGGTCGGGGTACGTCCCACCGAGTCAGCCCTTCGGACTGGGGACGTAACATTCTCCCAGGTCCAAGTGCCTTTCTCAGCTCGGGGTCAGAGTACATCCCACCGAGTCAGCCCTTCGGACTGGGGACGTAACATTCCCCCAGGTCCAAGTGCCTTTCTCAGCTCGGGGTCGGGGTACGTCCCACCGAGTCAGCCCTTCGGATTGGGGACGTAACATTCCCCCAGGTCCAAGTGCCTTTCTCAACTCGGGGTCAGAGTACATCCCACCGAGTCAGCCCTTCGGACTGGGGACGTAACATTCCCCTAGGTCCAAGTGCCTTTCTCAGCTCGGGGTCGGGGTACGTCCCACCGAGTCAGCCCTTCGGACTGGGGACGTAACATTCCCCCAGGTCCAAGTGCCTTTCTCAGCTCGGGGTCAGAGTACATTCCACCGAGTCAGCCCTTCGGACTGGGGACGTAACATTCCCCCAGGTCCAAGTGCCTTTCTCAGCTCGGGGTCGGGGTACGTCCCACCGAGTCAGCCATTCGGACTGGGGACGTAACATTCCCTCAGGTCCAAGTGTCGTTCTCAGCTCGGGGTCGTGTTGCGTCCCACCGAGTCAGTCCTTCGGACTGGGGACGTAACATTCCCCCAGGTCCGAGCATCTCTCACAGCTCGAGACAGGATCACATGCCACCGAGCACATCATCGTTAGCTCAGAGGCAAAATTTTCTCCTCACAATCGAGATTAGATCAGTCAGGGGTCAGGACCCCCAAATCTCTGGTACAGATATTACAGAGGAGGAGTCATTTTTAGTTTGGACAACAAGAGGAACTTCATCTCCTGATGGGACGACCCAAGTAAGCAATTTTCTTTGAGGTGGAGAATCGTTCTGAATAGAGTCAGCCTCTCCAATAACCGAGGATATGAAGATAGAAACAGAAGACTTAGTTGATGGCAAAGGCAATTTCTCGGTGATTTCTGGAGCGACCACCAGCAAGGCGATCAGCACACCATCTTTTTATAGTTCCCGGTACCAACTTGTATACTCGTTGGAACCGAGAACTAAGGGACAGATGTTGATGGTATTTTCAGGCACTACGACATCTAAGACAGCACGACAAGGACAGAAGGGTAAAACCCTGACTGGTTGAGATCATATAGCCGACCCGACCTCAACATGTGAAGACCGACCACTTTGGTTCGGATGACCGAGCACTATAAGGTCGGCAGAAACACTCTCAGCATAAAAGATTGTCATGACCGACCTCATGAAGACCGACCGGACATCGAGTCGTGTTCAAGATGACGACACCCTATTCTTGCGGATAAGATAAACAAAGTATCCTACTATCACAAGGAGACAGAGTCAGAATCCGAAAAGGAATAAGAAAAGAGAAGGGAGAATCAGACTAGGAATCCTTGCAAGAAGAGAAGATTAAGTTCAAATAGGATTTCTTATGCAAATAGGAGTCTAATTTCTGTATTATTATAAATAGGAGGGCATAGCATGTGTAAAAGGCATCAAAAAAAATCATCATAAAAGTTAGTGATCAGAATCATCAAGCTCTGATTTGTAAAAGCAAAGAAGAGACCCGAGAAGCATATTTGAGCAATAAAAAGTACCACCATGTTCTTGTCCGTGGACGTAGGTCGGATCCCAAAATCCACCGAACCACGTTAAATCTCTTTGTCGATTGGTGTGTTTTTCCGTCTCTCGCTAAATTTGCTTTTGGTCCCCCATAACCAAACAAATTCACCGTTGAAGGATGATTACCTCGGAGGTGATATTCCCATATTACCCTGAGACCAAAATCAGCCGTCAACAGTAGTTATTTTATCAAATTAATTTATAATTTATGTACTATTGTTACAGATATAAATATTATTTTTACGGATGAATGTTTTTCTTCTGTGATTAAATTATTTGTTATTGTTACATTAATCAATATTATAAGCAATTATCGTTATTTTATTATTAATTATTTACTAATTATAAATAATTAATATTATGCTTCACACACACGTATGTATATTCTTTACATTAGTTTACAAGAAACGAGTCCTCGTCAGGTGAAACATGAGCTCTAATTCAAACTTGAGATCTTGAGTATAAGTAGTTCTAGAGCCCGGTGTAATAATTCATAAACTTTTAACTGGTTTTTACTGGATTGAAATTTTCTACAAAATGGTTGGTGAATTGAATAATGGCCTAATATTACGAAAATTAAAAAAAAATTCTGATTTTATATTATTAAGTTAGTGTGGATGCTGGTTTTCGCCCGAGGTCCACAATCGAGAATTTATAGGTTGGGGGCACTAGCGATCCTGCAAAACAAAGGTAGAGTGAGCGTGAAGGTTACTGCCCACCGGTGTGGTGGGTGCCGTAGGCACTCCGACGCTCAAGTCAGTGATGAAGACGAGCTGTAAGTAATGGAAGAGCAAGGCTATAGACTACCTTGATCCTCGTGGATTGCCGTGAGGGCGATAGATATGATCTGATGAGAGCTATGGAGAGAAGATTATTTAGCTATGAGAGTTCTGGAAAGAAGATTATTGAACTATGAGAGTTGTGGAGAGAAGATTATTGAACTATGAGAGTTGTGATCCTCATTCTCTTCTGGATCTCGGTTCCTTTATAGGCTATTTGAGGTGAGATTCATGAATGTGTTTAATTGATATACGTTTTGTGTGTTGGTAACGGTCGTGTCATGAAGGAGTATTATGGGCAGTCATGAAGACTGAAAACGACTGGGTTATGAGGGGTATTTATGAGTCTAAGCGTTTCGTGGGCTGGCGTATGATGGGCCTTGGTTATGGTTTGGATGTGGGGTATTTTACTGGGAGTGGGCCCGTGAATCTTCAGGCCTGGGTCTTATGTTGGGGAGTCTGGGGTGCGTTTAGTGTTGGGTCTGAAGCGAAAGGTCGAAATTGCCCTTGGACCAAATTTGGCCCATACAGTTTGTCCCCTACTCTCTAAGTCAAGGAGTCATTGTCTTGGAGAGTATTTGTCGCGTGTGTCCTATGAGGTATGTATAAAGCATGTAAGCGTACCTGGACGTTGATGTCGTTTGGACCTGTCAAAGATCACACCATTTTGATAAAGCTGAGTAAATACCAATAATGAACCTCAGTCGACCAAATATGGATGTTGATCTAAGATATCGTTATGAGTTTGTGGGAATGACCCTGTCGACCAGATGAAGGTTAGGTCTTGAACTTGACTCTACATGAGCCCATGAGGAATGTCCCTGGTCGACTGAGCCAGATGAAGGTTCAGGATATAAGTCATACGATATGTGTAGTCCACGTTTACAATTTCGACTCTACATGAGTCCATGGGGGATGTCCCCGGTCGACTGAACCAGATGAAGGTTCAGGATATAAGTCATACGACATGTGTAGTCCATGTCTACAACTTGACTCTACATGAGTCCATGGGGGAAATCCCCGGTCGACTGAACCAGATGAAGGTTCATGATATATGTCATACGACATATGTAGTCCATATCTACAACTTGACTCTACATGAGTCCATGGGGGATGTCCCCGGTCGACTGAACCAGATGAAGGTTCAGGATATAAGTCATACGACATGTGTAGTCCATGTCTACAACTTGACTCTACATGAGTCCATGAGGGATGTCCCCGATCGACTGAACCAGATGAAGGTTCAGGATATAAGTCATACGACATGTGTAGTCCATGTCTACAACTTGACTCTACATGAGTCCATGGGGGAAATCCCCGGTCGACTGAACCAGATGAAGGTTAGGATAATCCACATACTACGAGTCAAATGACCAGGGGAGTCTTCAATGTCGTTTGGACCAGATGAAGGTCTATGAAAGTCTTCACTTTACAGACCTGACGAAGGTCCAAGAGTCTTTCCTTATCATACTATTAGACCCGATGAAGGTCCATGAGACTACGGTCGTATGGACCTGTCGAATGGACTTGATAATGGTCCAAGAAGGTCATCACTCTGATGAGGGTCCATGAGACTACGGTCGTATGGACCTGTCGAATGGACTTGATAATGGTCCAAGAAGGTCATCACTTCTCACTCTACTAAACCTGAAGAATGTCAATGAGGGTTATCATTCCTCATTCCACAAGACCTGAAAAAAGGTCAATGAAGGTTCTCATTCCTCATTCTACAAGACCTGACAAAGGTCAATGGAGGTATAATTCCTCATTCTACAAGACCTGACTAAGGTCAATGAGGGTATAATTCCTCATTCTACAGGACTTGTAGTCAAAGACCATGTCGTCTGAAGACCATGAGACTACAGTCGAATTAACCTGATGAAGGTCCATGAGGGTCATCATCCTACTAGATTGGATGAAGGTCGGTCGACTGGGCCTGATTGAGGTCTAAGGGATTCTTCATACTACATAATCTGATGAAGGCCGGTCGATTGGACCTGATGGAGGTCCAATGGATTTTTCATACTACTTAATCTGATGAAGGCCGGTCGATTGGACCTGATGGAGGTCCAAGAGATTTTTCATACTACCTAACCTGATGAAGGTCGATCGAGTGGACCTGATGGAGGTCCAAATGATTTTTTTATACTACCTAACCTGATGAAGGTCGGTCGAGTGGACCTGATGGAGGTCCAAAGGATTTTTCATACTACTAGGCATGATAAAAGATTCCCTATGTAGTCTGGAGTTTGCGGTATTAAATCAATGTCGTATGGATATGATGACTAACCTTTCATGTCTTCTGAGGAAGGTGATATCCATGTCTTGTCGAATGTGATCTTAAATAAGTGTAAGACTCATACGTGTCATGTCGAGTGAGAAATTTACCTCATGCTGAATGTAGTGTCCAGTGGGACATTCACCTTATGATGAATCTTCATTTGAAGCATCTTCCTTGAGCCGAGACTACATCGTTGTATTGTCGAGTGGGATAGCATCCTCATGATGTGTATCCATGTAATGTTGATTGGAACTTTAGGCAACTCACCCTACTTATCTGTCGTGTCGAATGAAACTTCAGCCAATAACTGATCTTTCCTACATGTCTTGTCGACTGGAACCTTAGCCCCTAACTAAGACATGATCTTTTTCGTGTCGAGTGGTGCTTCAGCCCCTGGCTAGGAGTTCTTCCTTGTCTTGTGGAGTGGTACCTCAGCTCTAGCCAAGACTTTTTCCTTGTCGTGTCGAGTGGACCCTCTGTCAGATACTAAGCCTTCTTTCATCTGGTAATGTCGAATGGGATGTCCATGCCAAGTATTCATTTGTGCATTGTCGTATGGGACATCCTTCTCATGGCAAGTCTTTATACAGGTTGAGTGGGGCTGCTGGATATTCCAATGTAAGACGCATTGCTTCGTCGTATGGGTGAATGGTAGGAAAATTGGTTAAATTGGAAGGATGCGCCTTGTTCTTTCATGGTCGAATGAGGAGATGAAAATCCTTCCATGTAGTTTGGAGGAGATGGCAATCCTTCATCGTCTGAAAGATATGATAATTTTTTTCACATAGTATGGAGGAGATGAAAATCCTAGAGTTTACTTCTTGGCCGATTGGGTATGTTGGAGGATTTTGAGGGTATTCTCATGTCGATTGGGAGAAACATGTCGATTGGGCCAGGTGTTGGTAAATGTAGGAAGATTGGAGCAAATGGGTTTCTCCCTAAGTTGGAGTTTTGTGAGTGATAGTTTTCTTTCTAAAGTAACCAATGAATACTTATTTGGGAAGCTATGATGTCCCCAAGGTGACAATGAGTGGTCATCTAGCCCTTTTTTTTTATTGACTAATTACATCAAGTATCACTTTATTGAAGTACATTGCTAACATATTAGTTGTAGGGTCGCTTGGGCGGATTTGAGGTTCTCTCATTGTGATGGCTGATGGAATTATCTCTTTTCTTGTTTCTCTTATCCTCCTCCCATCTAATCTCAATTTGAGTCTGGGCCATGGCATGATCCATAGTGTAGCATCGAAATTTAGTGAGCTTTTTATAGAGTCCACTTTCTGAAAGTAATCCATTTTTGAATGCTTCCACTGCAGTAGGCTGATAGAGATCTGTGATTGTTATCATTTCTTTATTGAAGCGAGCCACGTAGCTTCGCAAGGACTCCCCTCTCCGTTGTTAGATTGCATTAAGGTCATTGGTGGTCTTCTCAAGCTTGCAAGAACTTGCAAAATGCTCCACAAATTTATCAGCTAGTTCCTGATATGACCCAATAGTCCTGTAAGATAGATTGAGGAACCAAGTGAGGGCTGGGCCCGCCAATGTTTCTCCGAATCCTCTACACATTCCAGCTACCCATTGATGAGGAGCCAGATCAGTCGACATCATCTTGTATTTGTAATGGATCACATGATCGTTCGGGTCTGTGGATCCGTCATACAGCTTCATATCCGGAGGACTGAACTTCCTTGGTAGTTCAGTGGAAGTGATTGTGTCCAAAAATGGGGCATCTGAGATCATGCCGGCTCGGCTTTTTCTCACTGGTATTCTGACACCAGGTAGGCTGGAGAGAATTGCATCTTTGAACTCCTGCATTTCCTTGCGTATGGTGGAGGCAACTTGCCGTGCTTGGTCGGTTGAGGAAATATGTTGACTTCTTTCTTGATTTGGTGGATGGTTGTCTGATGGCAGATTGTCACTTGTCACATTGTTGAATGCCCCCAAGAGACTGGTGGGGATTGTGGGATTGCCAGGAATGTCTGTAGTATCAGGTTGTCGGGAGGTTGAAGAAATTTGCTCCAGTTGCTTCTGGAGGGTTATATTGGAGATTCGCATGGCTGAATTTTCCTCTTCTAAGACTCGTAATCGTTCTTGTAGAATGGCCAATTGAGAGGCCATAAGATCTAATGTCTGATCGTTGCTAGAAGCCATAAGCAGCTGTGTTGAAGGGACCGTAGACTGAGAGATCTTCGTCTACTATGAATCGCTAAGGCCCCACGGTGGGCGCCAAATTATGGATGCTGGTTTTCGCCCGAGGTCCACAATCGAGAATTTATAGGTTGGAGGCATTAGCGATCCTGCAAAACAAAGGTAGAGTGAGCATGAAGGTTACTGCCCACCGGTGTGGTGGGTGTCGTAGGCACTCCGACGCTCAAGTCAGTGATGAAGACGAGCTGTAAGTAATGGAAGAGCAAGGCTAGAGACTACATTGATCCTCGTGGATTGCCGTGAGGGCGATAGATATGATATGATGATAGCTCTGGAGAGAAGATTATTGAGCTATGAGAGTTCTGGAGAGAAGATTATTGAACTATGTGAGTTGTGGAGAGAAGATTATTGAACTATGAGAGTTGTGATCCTCCTTCTCTTCTGGATCTCGGTTCCTTTATAGGCTATTTGAGGTGAGATTCATGAATGTGTTTAATTGATATACGTTTTGTGTGTTCGTAACGGTCATGTCATGAAGGAGTATTATGGGCAGTCATGAAGACTGAAAACGGCTGGGTTATGAGGGGTATTTATGAGTCTAAGCGTTTCGTGGGCTGGCGTATGATGGGCCTTGGTTATGGTTTGGATGTGGGGTATTTTACTGGGAGTGGGCCCGTGAATCTTCGGGCCTAGGTCTTATGTTGGGGAGTCTGAGGTGCGTTCAGTATTGGGTCTGAAGCGAAAGGTCGAAATTGCCCTTGGACCAAATTTGGCCCATACAGTTAGTAGCTTTATCAAATAAACTTATCAATCAATATCTCAATCGCACTATATTATTCATATGCAAGTTACTAAGTAATATGTAAATATAAAATAAATTTGCGATAATTGACCGGCGTAATCACACGCGTATAACTCAAGCGCGCGTATTGTTCAAGTAGTATAAAAATATCGATCCCACGAGGACTTAATTCCTACTGTTGTTATTAATTATTGATACTATTTATTTACAGCATCTAATTAAGTGAGAAGAGAATGATCGCTTGATTGATTGGTTGAATGTGGATTTGCCGATTAAATAAATAAAATAAACAAAAGAAAATACTAAGGAAATAAACAAAGACACAAATATCTAGGGTTGTGATTCTACATAATATTATTCTAATGATGAATTGATTCTCTTATATATGTGTCATAAATCAGTTTGTTAACCTGGAACACGAAGTTATGCAAAAGCCTCTTCCGATGGTCAGATGCAAACACTCAAATAACTCAATTAATCATATTCCTATGTTAACCAAGTTACCTGAATTCATTAAGTGCAAGTTCCAATTGTGGCTACCCACGCCTGACAGGTATATTTCTATCCTGTAAGGAAATCTATTAAATGGTTATCTATCATCAAGGAAGATCGTGGGCTATTGAATCTAAGGCTGAAACCTAAAATCTATTTTCCAAGTTCATTTTAAGTTTACCACATCAATCTTATTGGTGATCCAACAACAAGAAGCATTAGGCTTAAGATTCAATAAACAAACTAAAGATTTACCCATTATATAATTAAATCAATTATTAAGCAAGTGAATATGTGTTTCATCACTTCTCTATAATAAAAATAAAAAATGTTGGGTTAGGGGATCCACTTTTACTATTTCTAATTTAGAAATATCCATTATTATAATATAGAAATTATCAGTGATATTATCAACTGACCATATAGGCGGTATCCTGATTAACTCAGATTTTCAATTAAGTCCAACCGACCATAAAGGCGGTGTTATCATTTGTCCATAAACCATCCATATAGGCGGTAATATCTATCACCTAAAGACCGACCATATAGGCGGTGTCACATTATGTCAAATAAATAAAATCAGTCATTAAGGCGGTATAATCTTTAGTCCATATTATTAAATTATAATTTCCATATTATAATTAAGGGAGATTAATCTAAACTAAAATAATAAAAATTTCACCATTCCCCCAGCAGAAATTTAACTATTAAACATAAAATAAAATAACATAAAATAAACTATTACTATTACTGAAAATAAAAATACATAATTAAAATACTGAAAATAAATACAAACAAGATGCAATCCTTAAATTCCTTACAGAAACCTAAGGAAAGCATGAGATTTACAAATGAAATGACTTGGTATTTATAGGAAAACTAAAGGCTTCCACCAATTTCTCCACCAATTGCTCCACCAAATATGATACCAAACATGACATCAAACATGACACCAAACATGGTACCAAATATGGCACAAAATCCTCCACCAAACATGCAGAAGTTGACAATTTTCATTATTTATTTGTTTGTTTGTTTTGAAAATGACTTTAATAATTACACATAACACACTTCCAGATGTTTCATCAATTTCGGTCATGAAATCTTCAGAATTAAAAATTATTATGAACGTCAAAGTTTTAGATCTTGGAGTTTTCCTTAATCTGAAACTTGAATCACCTCATTTCGATATCATATTAGAAAGTTATGGCCAAAATACGAAATTTACGTAAAGTGGAATTTCCAAAATTGTACTTTATTAAACGTCATTTCAAGTTTCCAACCTCCAAAATCCATAGGTCAAGTCCAATTTTTGCCATTTTTTGTTCCATATTTCATCCTGAATGATTCCATTGAGTCTCGATTTTATTTTATCTGCAAAATAAACTAAAACACATCAAAACGTTCATAAAACTCGAGAAACTAAACAAAATACTAAGTAAAAGTGGCGGTAAATCGTGATATATTTTCCGTTCATCAATAATTTAAGGGAGTTTATAGATAAAGAAATTGACATCAGTGATTTATCGTGGTTTGGCAAACTCTTTGCCTATGTCCACTCCCCCAAGCCACGCTTGAAGAATTCCACTAAGCTGAATCCACAACTTACATTGACTTTTTCGTGGCTCACATGCAACCAAGAGTTTTGTCTCCTAGGTTCACTCCAAACCTTTACACAAGATTTTTATCACCTAGGCTCACACTCAAAACCTTTACAATGAGTTTTGTACCTAGGCTCACTCACAAAACCCTTACAATTCACCATTTGAGTATGTCCAGTCGCAAAGGGATTTCACAATCTCAAGTGTTTGAATATGAAAATTTTTTATTTTCACTTGGGCACTCACAAAAGATAATAAGATTCGAATGTGAGTTGTAACCCAAGTGTTCTAAGCTTACTACAAAAGATATGAAGATATAGGGTGTGTGAGCTTGAGTATGAGTGTATGATAATTGAGGTTTTTGTAAACTCTTTATTTTTACCTTGGAAGAAATTGTATGAATGTGCAATAACTAGTCAAAAATACATTTGGGGCTCAAATATAGAGAAGGTGAAAGTTAGCCTATGCTTTCTATCTGAGACTAGTATATCGGTCTGAGAAGCCGGAATGTCGGTCTGCCAAAATATAACAGCTATATTATCATTTAAGTTTAAAGCACAATATTGGATTACTAACCAGTATAGAGGCCGGTATACTGGTGTACCACATCGGTATATGGACTGGTATGGACCGTTCCGATTCAAGTGGCTTAGAAAACTCTAGTTGATTGGTATGAGAGATCAGTATGAAGCAACCTGGTTATAAAGAGCTTGAAAATCTGCCCAAGGCAGAGCATAAACACCTATATGCTGGTGTAGGTGACGGGTATTCCGGTCCTAGTGCAGAAAATACATGAATCAAAAGTTAAAGTTGATGGAGTTGGTGCTTGGAGTGCCAATCCGATTTGTACATTTTACTATTTATTAATAAAATAACTACATTTTTCATTTCATACCTTATTAATGATATTGTCATTATGCGTATTAAATTGATGTATAGATATGCTAAGAATAACATCAACCTTAGAATAGTCATGACACTAGGTGTAAACTATTCTTAAAGTAAATATTCATACTCGTTGGTTTTGGAATACGGTCGAATTCCTATAAACCAGAAGACTAGCACATATGGGTATTCGTTGGAGCGAATACTGAATGACTCATAGGTGATTCCTAATAGTTGGAAGTACACACTACTGTCAATAGGAATCTCCTCGAGTCGAGTAGCATATGTAATCCTTTGACTATAGGATATCATTGATTTTGTGTGAGATCCTCCACACTTTGATGCCATATATGTCAGAAACATTTCATGATATGACCTCTAAATGTTCGTTGGGTGTGGATCGATGCACTTAGTAATCAATTGCGAACCAAGATAGGATCTGTCGGCACATATGTGTACCATAAGAGGTTTAGATATCCATGTATGTAAATTCACGTTTCTTAAAGATTTTGGCCAAAGCCGATTACCTAGGGTGGATCGCATCAGTTGTAAAGAATCGTGGACATGTCGACATGAGATGTGTGCATTGGAAACTTGACGGTGTATTCTATGTTTCCTAAGAACAACTCGGATAGCCTACGATAGAGGGATTGTTAAACATATGTGATGACCTCGACTTGTATAGTTCAGAAAGGTTGTTCGTGTTCTTCACGAATTCGGAGGTGGCAGAATTACGTACATATTAACTAGACTTATATGACGAACATGTCTGAACTTAGAGAGTCCCAATATGAAGTGTACTCATTGAACACTTGGGTAGCCGATTAATTTTGATAAAATATAATATTCGATATTATAATTACCAACTAAGATAATCAAGTGTTATTGGATAACATTGATTATTTACTTTGACCTAATTGGATTAATTGGATTTATTAAATAATTGCACAAGAGCTTATTGTACAATCATAATTATCTATACCATTTAAGGATATTATGGTAATTATAAATATGTAATAATAGGTGTTTTGGCTTGATTTAATTGGATAAAATCAAGGTGGCAAACATTTAACTAATCCATTTACTAATCTTTGGCTTGATTTAATTGGATTAAATTAAAGTGGGAGACAATTGAGATTAGTCACACACCTAATTATACATATTTGGACAAATTAGATTAATCTCATTTAAAAGTTAATTACAACTTTTATTAATTAAAAATTACCTAAGTTTTGCTATAAATAGAAGTTTTAAGAAGGTTTTAATTACAAGTTCAAATACAAGCAAGTTCTTAGAGAAATTTGCCTAAGTTAAAGAAGTGTTTAAAGAATTTGTGAGGTCTCTAAAACATTTCATTAGGGAGAAATCAAGATTAGATCTTGAAGTGAAGTTTGCTTGCGTTGGAAATTGAGATTGGATTTTGAAGCTGAGCTTGCACAATTTGGACGTTCTCCAACAATTTTAACAATGAGAAGTAGATTGGATCTTTCATCAGCTTACTAGGTTATATTTGATCTTATCCTAAGATATATTTATTTATGTATTAGATGCATGATCACATAACTTAATGTTGAAATAAGGCAAATAAATTATGTTAGGATACTTTAGAATTATAAATACAACAAGCTTGTAATTAGGTCAAAAATGTTCATGTTGTACATGAAACAATTAATTAGAGTTTGGAACTCTAAATTAAAACTTAGAGCTATGAATATCATTCTAGAATAACCTGACCACCTTTGAGTAACCTAGAATTATTCACTAGACATTTCTTATTAGGGTTATAATTTAGGTTGTGTATTGGATTCAAAATTTACGCAAATGCGAATTTAGAATAAATTTATGTTTTTGTAAAAATATTTGATATTTTGAAAAACATGATTTTTATTCTATAACATGTGTTAATGTTGTTTTTGAAATTAAAAATTAATTTTGGGTGTTTTTGAAATGTTTAGGAAAGACTGGAAGTAATTACGGTAAAATACCCTAATTGCTTCAGCTCTCTGGAATTTCCATAGAGCTGAAGTTTTGAATTTGTAAAGAACAATAAAAAAAAAGGTACAGCCGCGTGCTATAGTGACGAGTGCACTATTGCGCGCACTGTAGCACGCACATTGTGTGTGTCACTGTAGCACGCGCGGGTACGCGCTACGCACGCCGATTTTATTTTCTCTCGTTCCGGAGCTTTCGGACTCTGATTCAGTCATGGTTTTTTCCTATACATTCGTAATGGAATATTGTATTTCGTTAAATAATTTAAAATTACATCCATACTTGATATGTATGAGTTAGACCCATTTTTACTGTTCGGGACAGCGATCCGACCCTAGGGGTTTACACATGGCCCTACCTATGACTTAAATTTACAACTCACTTGCAAATAGAACCATAAACTAAGACCATACAAGATTTTCTTCAATATGCGCTAGGTTTCACATTCATTTGCTCTTCATCACCAATGTGTTTCGACATCTTTTTTATAATGACCGCTAATGCACGTCGAGTCTTCTAGGTTACATCATTAAAATCCATCTTGAGAATATGTCGCTAAAAATCTCTCCATTTTTTTTAAGATGACAACCTTTAAAACTTATGGAGCTTTGAGAGTTTAAAATTTATTAACGATTTTTCTCCCACTCAATGTGTGATTGTCTTTAATATATCTTTATAAAACTTAGATAAGCACATTAGAATAAGTTTACTTCCATTAATATAAGGGTGAGGGTAACAAAATTTTATTCTCATTTTATGATTTCTCCCCATTTGACATTATAAAAAAGAAGGAGAAGTAAAAATTAAGCTTTATGAGATACCAAACAATATGTGCATAAAAACATAATCATGAAGTTTACAAACATGCATACTAACCATTTTCCTCCAATTCTCTCCTTTTGCCAAACAATTGAAATACGTGCATAAATGACCGGTGCGAAATCACACGCGTATAATGCAAGTGTGTGTATCGTTCAAGTAGTATAGAAGTATCAATCTCACGAGGACTTAATACCTAAGCTATTAATTTATGAAGCCAAATTATTACAAGTATCTAGTGGATTGATTGTTTTTTTTAGATGGTGATTTTAATTTTAAAACAAGTAATTAAAATTTCCTGAAAGTAGATTTAGAAAAATTCAAATTTATAAAACTATCTAGGGTTGTGAATCCTTCCAATATCTTTTAAAAGATGAAATGGTTTTTTACTTTTGTGTAATATATTGGTTTATTAACCTGGAACACAAAATTATGTAAAAGCCTCTTCCGATGGTCAAATACAAATACCCAGTGTAACCCAATTATATATTCATATGTTCAATTAAGTTATCTGAATTCATTAAGATTAAGTTCCAATTATAGCTATCCCCACCCGACAAGTATATTCCTATCCTGTAAGGAAATCTATTAAAGGGTTATCTATCCTCAAGGAAGATCGTGGGCTATTGAGTCTAAGGTCTTTAACCTAAAATCTCTTTTCCAAGTTCATTTTAAGTTTACCGAATCAATTTTATTAATGGCCAGTTAACAAGAAGTATTAAGACTAAGGCTCAATAAATAAACCTTTTATATTACCCAAATTTTAAATTAACCCCTTATAAACTGATGATATTGGACTTCATCAAAACCCCAGATAACTGACTTAGTTACAACACATATTTACGGGTAGTAAAAACTTAAATAAAATAAAAGACATAAAGTAAATTGCTGGAAATTAAATACTGAAAAGTAAATGTCGGAAAGTAAATGCTGAAAATTAAATACTGAAAATTAAATGTTGAAAAGTAAAAGTTGGAAATTAAATAAAGTAAAAGTACAATAAAAGAAAATGCTGAGGTAAAATGATCCATTTTTATTACTTCTATTTTAGATATCTCCCTTAATATAATATATTAACTTTGCATAATATGTACCGACCAGCCATATAGGTAGTATCCAGATTAAGTCAAATTAATAATTAATTAACCAACCGACCAATCAGGCGGTATCCGTTTAGTCAAGTTAAAATCATTTCAATAATTACCAACCGACTATAAGGCGATATCTTCATTAAGTCAGGTTTTAACTAGTTTATATATTATAATTAAGGGAGATTTATCGAAATTTTTGGTAATAAGGTTTACCTTTTACCCCATCAAGGGGGAGTTATCTCCTCATTACTGAAAAGTAAATTGCTGAAAAGTAAAGAAAATAAAGTATAGTGTGTAAAGTAAATTGCAGAAAGTAAAGACTGAAAAGTAAGAAAGAAAGTGCAAAAGCGGAAATTAATAACTGAAAGCTGTAAATAAACAAGCAAGATATAATCTTCTTAGTATTCTTAAGGAATTATATAGAAGAATGTATGAATTCAATCTGAAAATTCGGCCTCAATTTATAGACTTTTTTGGTGCCACTTGCGCGTCGCGACGCGCTGACGTGTCAAATTCTCATAAAATGCTTTGATCTCTTATCTGCTAACATGGCACATGCCCAATAGAATGCTGACACGTGGCATATTTGGATGATTAACTCAATAATTGTGCTGACGTGGTGATGATGTGGCGATGTGGATTGTCGGCAGCATGTGATGGTGACACATGGCACAGCGCACTTTAGCATCCGGCGTATTTTAGTAACGGCGTATTTTAGCAATGGCGCATTTTAACAAACTTCTCAGATTTTGACACGTGTTCCCGACGCACGTTAGCGGTCGCGATGCGCCGTTCGTGTCGCGACGCGTGAAATGACTATTTTGCCATTTTTTGTCATTTTTCACTATTTTGGCCCAGAATCACTTCCAGAGAGTTCTGAAACTTTATTTATCTACAAAATAACACAAAACACATCAAAATATTCACAAAACTCAAGAAACTATACAAAATATTAGGTCAAATAAGTGGAAAATAGTGATACATTTACCATTCATCACACCTCAAACCTAACATTTGCTAGTTCTCGAGCAAAACAACAAGATAAAATAACATAAACATCTTTAAAATAAAATTAAGCTAAGCCATTTTCGTAGGATCACAGTTGCATTTATACAAAGAAAAGACCAAGAAATGACGTGATCAAAAAAGTGCATAGACAACTAGAACCAAGGCAACATGTGTTGTTGTACAACTCAAGGTTGAAACTTTTTCCTGGAAAGTTGAAATCAATGTGGTTAGGGCCATTTGTGATTACTCAGGTTTTACCATATGGATTTGTTGAGTTACTTGATCCCAACACCAACGAAACATTCAAGGTTAACAGTGAGCATGTCAAGCACTATTGGGGAGAATCATTTGAGCGACAAAAAGAAAGTGTCACACTTTCAGATCCAGCCTAATGTTCAGGAATCATGTCTAGCTGACAACGTTAAACTTAGCGCTAGCTGGGAGGCAACCCATGCAATTTGTGTATATATTGTGTTTGGTATGTTTTTGTATGTTTGATTTGTTTAGGTAAAGTTAGATTTTAGGATGGAAGAATCTCTCGCAAATCTTCACAAGCAATTTCCTTCTCTCCCTCAAATTCTCTGATGAAGGTCTACAAAGCTCGCATGGAACAAATGAGACTCCTGACGATCCATGGTATTCCTAATGACATTCGTTGGGTAATCGAAGCACGGGTCCGATTAGCATGTGAGTATTATGATTCTTGTAATTTTTATTTACCTAATTTTGGAAGAAACACCTATGTAAAGAAACGTAGAGCTAAGCAAATGGGTGTTTGTTACAAATGTGCACGTTGGAATTGCAATACTCGTTGTCGTTCTTTAGGAATGGTGTCTGATAATCGCGAAGATAAAATTAAATTCATTAGGGATGACTTGAGTAAGGAGTCTTTAGATGATTTATCTTCGACTTTTGAGACGCATCCCAGTGGATATGTTCACATAGCCATTCGCAAATTACATACACAATTCCGAAAAGAAAGACAATAATTAAGTCTTGGGAATCTGACTCTAAAAGACCCCATTTGCCAATTTATAAGAAAATTGAATGAGAAGTTTGTCCCTGACACATAGACGTCAATCAAGCTGTAAATTATAGTAAATATTATATCTCTTTGTCTTTTCCTAATAATTATGATTTGTTTTGTTATTTTTTTTTATTATTTTCTCCGACAGGATCCAGACTTTTTGACCTTTCACGATTTATTTTACTGTTTAATAATATATTATCATTTGGCAGGTACTAGTGCTATTATTTTTACTCACCCTTTTCAGGTGATATAAATTCAACTCATCATTTCACCCTTGAAGACATCTAGAGTTGTGAAACAAAAATGGAAGCCTCTTCAAAAAGATGAGTTGAAAACATCTGTGTGTTTTGCGGTACTAGTGTTGGTACTAAGCCACAATACATAGCGGCAGCATAGGAATTGGGTCGAGTCTTAGCTGAAAGGAATATGCACTTAGTATATGGTGGTGGCAATCTTGGACTAATTGAATTGTTTCAAAAGTTGTACAGGATAAAGGCAGTCAAGTTCTGGGAATCATCCCAAAACCCTTGGCAGAAGCGAATTTGATAAGACCATCAAACGGACAGGAACTGATTGTGCCAGGTATGTCTGAACGACTGGTAGAGATGATTAATCGTGCTGATGATTTTATTGCTTTGCCAGGTGGCTTGGGTACGTTGGAGGAAATTTTTACAGTACTATCTTGGGCGAACCTAAAGATACACCAAAAACCGCTTGGACTATTCAATATTGATGGATTTTTATGATTTTCTTTGTGTGGTTCTTGATGATGCCCAGAGGAATGGGTTCGTAATAAAACCTCTGAAAGATCTCCTCTTCACTGCCATAACTGCCCCAGATTTAATTGACCAAATTTTAGCTTTTGAACCACAAATTGACCCTATCATTTCCAAGATAAAATAGTCTGATGATGATCATGGCAAGAAGCATCGGATAAATATGGATCTTAACCTTTAATTTCCTTTTAAGATGTAGCATTTCAGCTAACAAGTACTATCTTCTCACTCATCTTCTACTTTTTAAGACATTAGGGACAATGTCTCATTTAGGTTTGGGGGAGGGGAATAGTTGACTAGTATCTTGTTTTATATGTATGTTTTAGTCAAAAATTTTTCGAAAAAACTAAAAAAATTAAAAAATTTATAAAAATAAAAAATATTTTGTGTTTTGTGTTTTTAATTTGACTAATCATGTGGAATTGGTGTGAGATAATTGTCTAAGGAATTTTCACTCCTGAGACGTATCTTAACCTATTTCCTAACAAGTTAATTTTTTGTTTATTTCCTTTGGATTATTTAATTTTTGAATTCTCCATAATACTAATTAAATTGGATCTTCATATGTTCAGTTGACAGGTATTATCAACATGTATGGTAACATATAATCACGAAATGTATTTGAAAAGTTTGTAATATTCAGTGCTCTAGTTTAATTGGAGGAAGCATCTAAAAGACATGGATCAAAGATGTTATAAAAATAAAAAGAAACATCTGAAATCCGAGTAATTAAGTCTGTAGGGGTGTCTGAACACCTAGTGCCCTAAAGCCAACTGGTTTGGGAGCCACTGACCCAAAGCTCGCTACATGGATGGAAGATGTTGCTTTCTTTATTTCATATGTGTGTGTGTGTGTGTGTGAAGTCTGAGTAATTAAGTCCGTAGGGGTGTCTTAACACCTAGTGCCCTAAAGCCAACTGGTTTGGGAGTCACTGGCCCAAAGCTCGCTACATAGATGGAAGATATTATATATAAATAAATAAATAAAATCAGAAAAATTATTCAATTGCTACAAAAAGATGTGAATTCTGATATAACTTTAGGACAAAAATATTGCTCTCTTTTCAACTACATTTTTGAATGTTGTGGGCATAATGACTTGATTAACACCTTATCGGTTGTGTATATGAAGAATGGTAAAAATAATCGAAGAATTTACTTATTTGGTAATTTAGAAATAAATAAAATAACTATTAAATTGGATAAGAAGTTTCACTTATTTAGTCACTAACTTCTTTATTCTATTTTCTCTTGTCTTTTTGCTTTTGTGTGCATTAGTTTTACTATCTTTTTACTTTTATAAGATGTTTATGGGTATCGTCGCTGTAAACCCTCACGAGACTGTAAACTCGTCCACTAAGGACACCTAGGGGTTTAAAGGCTTGTTGCCATACGCTAAATGCAACCTATTTTGTTTTGCTCGAGGACTAGCAAAATGTTAGGTTTTGGGGTGTGATGGGCGGAAAATATATCAATATTTACCGCCCCTTTTACCTAATATTTTGTTTAGTTTCTCGAGTTGATAAATATTTTGATGTATGTTTTATGTGTTTTGCAGATAAATAAAGTATCGGGACTTAATGGAACCAAATCAGGGCTAAAACGATGAAATCCGGAACAAAAAATGGCGAAAACATAAATATACTATACGATTCACGAAGTGCAGTCCTAATTTCCAATTTTGCGCAAGTTTGGTATTTTGGCCATAAATTTTTCATCTGATATCCGATTGAGCTAATTCAAGTTCCAGTTTAAAGAAAACACAAATATCTACATCTTTTAAGTTTTAAATATTTTCGAATTCTAAAGTTTGAAAGACCGAAATTGATGAATAATCTAGTATATTTTTGTGTAATTACTATAGTCATCTTAAAAATATAAAATAAAATAAAATAAAAAAATAAAAATAAAAATTGTCAAACTTCCACCAAACATGAGGATTTGGTGTTATGCTTGGTGCCATATTTTATGTCATGTTTGGTACCATGTTTGATGGAGCAGTTGGTGGAGAAATTGGTGGAAGCCTTTAGATTTTCCTATAAATACCAAGCTTAACTTTGTAAATTTTCCATGCTTTCTTTGGAGGAATTCCTCCTTGAAAACCTAAAGGAAAGTGTCTTGTAAATTTATTTAAGTTTTCTTGTATTTTCATTTTATTTAATTAATAAAATTTTGCGTGTTTTCATTTACAGCATGAGCAGGTAATCTCATTCTGCTGGGGTGAAAATGTGAGACTTTTAATATGATGAATTAGATTAATCTCCATTATTTTAATTAAAATTTGGATTAATTAGTTACCGCCTATATGATTGATTTAAGTGACAACCTTATTTACCACCTATATGGTCGGTTTTCCATTTCAGACGTAGTTTCCGCCTATATGGTCGGTTTAGGTAATAACCTTGTTATCGCCTATATGATCGGTTGGATTTATTTGAGACAAATGAAATTACCGCCTTTATGATCTGGTTAATTAATCAGTAAACATTGAGAATAAGGGAGATTTCTAATTTTGAAATATTAAAAGTGGATCCTCTAACCCCCAACATTTTCTTTATTATTTATTTACGTTTTCAATTTCCAGCATTACTTCCCATCATTTACTTTATTTAATTTTCAACATTTACTTTATGTCTTTATTTTATTTAAGCTTTATTAGCCTTAGATATATGTCGTAACTAAGTCCGTTATCTGGGGTTGTGATGAATTCCAAAATCATCGGGTTATAAGGGGTTATTTTATAGTTTGAGTAATATAAAAATTTACTTATTAAGTCTTAAGCTTAATGCGTCTTGTTAACTGACCACTAATAAGATTGATCTAGTGAACTTAAAATAAACTTGACAAATGAATTTTAGGTTTCAGCCTTAGACTTAATAGCCCACGATCTTCCTTGAGAATAGATAACCCTTTAATAGATTTCCTTACAGGATAGACATATACCTGTCGGGCGGGGATAGCCACAATTAGAACTTAATCTTAATTAATCCAGGTAATTTGATTGGCATAGACATATGGTTTATTATGTGCAACTGACTATCGACAGCTACTTTTGCATTAATTCCGTGATCCAGGTTAGTAAACCAATATATTACACAAATATGAAATAATCCCTTCATCTTTTAAAAGATATTGAAAGAATTCACAACCCTGGATAGTTTTATAAATTTGAATTTTCCCAACTTCCTTTGGCGCCATTTTATTTACTTGTTTTAAGATTTAAGTCAATACCCAATCAATCAATCAATCCATTAAATACTCATAAAAATTTGACTTCATAAATTAATAGCCTAGGTATTAAGTCCTTGTGGGATCGATACTTTTTATACTACTTGAACGATACGTGCGCTTGTGTTATACGCGTATGATTACATCGGTCATCATACCACTCTAGATTATAGAGAAAATATGGTAACTTTGTGGCTTCTTGGGGAACCAGAGTTTGAGTTTCAATGGGACAAAAGTAAGATTCCTAATAATCTAATCTCGGCTTGGGGTATGTGTATAGCACAGAAGAGAACCAACCAAGACTTGATCAGGTTTATGTAGTTAAAGAATATCTTGATGTCTTTCTTAAGGAGTTACCTGATTTACCACAGATAAGGGAAATTGAATTTTATATTGACGTTGCTCCAAAGACTCAACACATTTCGATTGCTCCATACCGAATGGCAATTGCTGAACTAATAAAATTGAAGGTATAACTTCAAGACCTTTTAGTTAAGGGGTTTATCTGGCCCAGTACCTTTTCTTGGGGTGCTCTAGTGTTATTTGTTATAAGAATAGTAGCTCCCTTATACATTGACTACAAACAATTGCATAAAGCTACCATCAAGAACAAGTATCCACTTCCTTGAATTGATGACTTGTTTCATCATTTATAGGGGCATAATGCTTTTCCAAAATAATTTTATGATCAGGTTATCATTATCTATGCATTAAAGATGAAGACATTCCAAAGATGGTGTTCGCACCCTCTAGGGTATTATGAGTTTTTGGTGATATCATTTGATATGAATACTCCCACAACTTATATGGATTTGATGAATCATGTGTTTAAGCCATTCTTAGATCGATCCATAATTTTCCTTATCAATGACATATTGATCTACTCGAGGAGTATGGAAGATCACGAATGTCATCTCCATATGGCCTTATAGACTTTAAGGAAGCATAAACTCTTCGCTAAATTTTCTAAGTGTGGATTTTGGCTCTCTGAAGTGGTATTCCTCGAGCATGTGGTATCCAAAGATGGTATCAGTGTAGATATGAAGAAAGTTGAAGCAGTGTAAAATTGGCCAATCCCAACTAGCGTCACGAAAATTAGGAGCTTTCTTGGATTTACAGGCTATTATAAAAGATTTCTATAGAATTTATCCTTCATAGCGACACCTTTAAGTCGGCTAACGTAGAAAGGTGTGAAGGTTGAATGGTCAGAAAAGTGTGAGGAGAGTTTTTAAGGAGCTAACATTGTTTGACTTAAGCTCATGTATTAGCGCTACCACCATCAGGCTTCAATGGTTTTTTAGTGTTTTGAGATACACCCAGGATTGGCTTGGGATGTGTATTAATGTAACATGGTAAAGTAATTGCCTATGTATCATGGAAAATAAAGACCTATGAATAAATTACCCTACATATGGATTAGAAATGGTCACCGTCATTTTTTCTCTCAAGATTTTGAGGCATTACTTGTATGTCTTGCAGTTTCAAGTTTATACCAACCATAATACTCGCTTTCGAGTCCATGATGATGGAAATTAGCAATTTGATGAAGGAGTTTCTTAAAGGAAGAAATAACACACGGAAACCTGAGAGATGGATTCGTGAGTATGACAGGCTAGTGGCTGGACTTTCTTTATCGAGTGAAGGACTTGAAGAAGAAAAAAGAGAGGAAGTTGAATCGATGGTTGTTGGGAACAAGGAGGAAACATGAGCTGAAATTGAAATGGTAGCAACAGAGAGTCAGAATATGGAATGTGAAGGCGTTGGTTTGTCGGAAGTCGAGCTTGGTTTTCGAGAAGAAGATGTTCCTGCTAGTGCTCATGAAGCTGTTGAAGATCAACCGACCGAGACTCCAGAAGTTTGATAACGTAGCTAGTTTAATGTTTTTATATATATATATATATATATTTTGTATTAAACAACCATTGTGGAATGGAAAGTAAATTTTAGTCTTTGAATGCATTTTGTTTTTCATATCGAATGAATTTGCAACATTTATCATTTATTTCACAATCGAAACACAATTAATTATGCATGCATTACAGTAGAATCGCTTAAGATGAATTGTATTCCAACTGCTGTGGATGACTGTTCCTTCAACGATTTACAATTTGTAGGCTCCTTGCCCAACGACCTTTGTGATGAGGTATGGACCTTCCCAGTTTGGTCCCAGCTTACCATCTCCAACTTCCTTGGTGTTCTGGACAACTCTGCGTAATACCCAATCTCTTTCTCTGAAGGTTTTGCTCCTATCACTTTTTTTGAAGTATTTTGGCTATCCTTTGCCGATGGGCTGCTAGTCGAATAGATGTTTGGTTCCTCAATTCATCATTTCTATTAAGACTATGATTCATAAGTTGTAGATTTGAATCCTCATTAAGCCATTGGTAGCGTGGAGATAAAATGCTTTCTTCTGTTGGTATTACTGCTTCCGTACCAAACACCAGAGAGAATGGAGTTTCTCCATTGGACGACCGGACTTTTATTCTTTAAGACCACAAGACTCTAGGGAGTTCATCTGCCCAAGCTCCTTTATCTTTCTCTAATTTTTCTTCAAGTGTTTATTATTGTTTTGTTAGATGACTCGACCTGACCATTAGCTTGTGGGAAACATGGGGTTGGAAAGCTTAATTTTATCCACCCTAATTTCTGCAGAAATATTGAAAATGATGGCTGA
>SKCR01053786.1:0-30043 GCA_019454045.1 Zanthoxylum bungeanum | reverse complement strand
AGGCAAACTACCTTTCATAGTAGATCGCTTATTTCAAGTAAGAAGTGAGGCCGCTTCATGAGAATTATAAGTGTTGGGTTCCCTAAAGTATTTGATGAAGCCATGACCGATGTTCATGGTCGAACTGAATACAACCGTAGAACGGGAAATGGTCGAATTAAAGATGTATGATGGCTATTGCCTTGGTTTACACCAACGGCAGAACAGTTCAAGATTATGGGTTACTGGTTCGCCAAGTAAATCTGATTATCATTTACTAGGAAAGGTTCAAGGCGAAAGCTACCCATTCCGATGTAATTTTATTTCACGAAAACTCTCTTAAATGTCTGCATTAATTTATAGAATTGTGGGGGATTGTAGGACAATTCTCTAATATATAATAAAAATGTGTGAGAGACATGTCCTTTAAGAAGTGTCTTATGGGAAAGGCACAAAGATGTATTGACATATCCTCTAAAGTGATTTTATGTATCTCTAAATTTCAAAGGGTATTAGGAAGGGATATAACATTTAGGAGGATTACACCATAAACCAAAGAGTGCTCACAAAGGCACCCTTCTATGTACATATAAGGGGGCCTTGTGTTCGTTTTCAGGTATTCCAAAAATTAATCATATTCTTAGATACTTAGGAAGTTGAGAGTTTGAGAGTTTCCACAATTCTTCCTTATTCAAATTCTTGAAGAAATGAGTGATCATTCCTATAAGAAGCAACCAAGTAATCATGAGAGAACGTTAGTCACAAGCAATCCGTAGAGCATTGAGACATGACTAATTAGTTCTTAAGGACAGATGTAACTCGACTTGGTTCTAATTTTTCAATCTTCTTCAACCATTTTTCAAGTTTTTCTAAATCTCTATGTTTATGTTTTATTGAATGTATCATATGAAAAATTTGATTAAAAGTTGCATGTTAAAATTGATTAATAACACATAATGAACAACACGACTAAATTTGAAAATAAAAATATATTAACACGTTATATTAACTCTGACATTTTGTCATAATCTTTTTTGGATGCTTCTTCTTCTACTGGTATCTTTGCTTTGTGGAGGTGAGTATGCAAGTTTCTTGTTCAAAGGGTGTAAATATGAGAAGCCGAGAAGTCACAGCCATATTCATGCGCATATGAGATGGACAAAGAAAAATGAGCATGTGTGTGTGACCATTAACAAGCAAGTATCAAAGGCAAACTATAACAAAGCCTTTAGAAAATTTGTTGATTACACAAATATAGGTGTGTGTTTTGGTCTGATGCGACTCTGAGCTTTGTTGATCACACATGCATGATGTGCGCAAACTGATCAGCATATTATCATTGATCATAGTAATGAAAGGTGGCGCACTGAACAAATACTTAAATAGTTTTTGCAGCCACAAACAAACAGAAACATATGTGGGGGCATGTGAGCAGTGAGCGTGTCTAATGATCAATGGCCTTTCGGCTTTTATGCAAATAAGACTCATCGTATACTTTGATCCTGTGTGCGTAAATGTTACAAGGGCTGTTCGGATTTGGATTTTTGGCAGAAAAAAATCCATATTAAAATAGTTTAGAAAACTCCCCGATTTTATTTTTGATGTTCCCGAGCAAATAACTTTTTGGGTGTGAGTATAAAACCGATTGAGACAGAGTTTTATGAGCTTGTTTTATCATGGGGACAACGAGGCTGACATACTGCTAACACAAATTTTGAGCAGAGCCGCGAAACGTCTTAAAGAGAGCGACCTAGCTAGTCTGCGACTCAAGCCAACTTCAATAATATTTTTCTTATTTGTGCAAATTGTTCCAACACAATCTCAATTTATCAATGGAGTACCTACGTTTTAAAAAAAAAATTGCTAAAAATATAACGATAGAATACTGGCAGATTTTTTTCAGTAATTCAGCGATAAATTTAAATGTTGTTTCGTGATTTAACAACAAAATACCAACAAGAAATGGCAATCTCCCTCCACTAAATTTATTAAAGCCCATGTTCATAAGAGATATATTGGATAATATTAGTGGATCGATCATTAGATAAACTTATACGTTCGTCTAATTTCTCATCTCAAATATAAGACCCTATAAAAAGTTATTTCTATGCATACAAGGATATACAAAAGTTATAATAATTTTATATAAATATTTATAATTGAATTTTGACTCCTCATTTTTTTCATGTTCATTCTCTAATAGTGTTTTCCTTTTTACTAAAAACATATATGTCATTATCATCGCATAATCATTTTTTTTTCCAAATCTTAATATTATATTATTTTTTAATTAGTTTTTTATTATTACTTCTTTACAAATTATTCTTTTTTTCTTTATATAAAAATTTCGTTGGTATTCTTTTAACAATCATCTATAGTTTAATTATTAAAATTATCTAAAAAATGTGCATATAAATAAAATTAGTTAGAAAAATAAAATTTAATAAGATATTATAAAAAAATTTCTCTTAAAACCTGAAAAAGCTTTAACCATTCGTATTGGTAGGGGCGGAGGTCCCCTCCGACTAAAGGAGGTTATGGATAGGGATGTGAGTAGGTAGGGTTTGGTGTGGGTTTGTCATTACCAAATATGCACCCGCATATGTAAATAAATTACCAAACTCACACCATGCCCGCTGCGGGTTTTAATTTTCATTACCAAACATGCATCCGCATATAAAAATAAATTACCAAACCTGCATTGGTACCCAGTGAATTTTTTACTGGTTTTTAAAATATCATATAAAAATAAATTTCATGTGATAAAATTTTTTCCATCTCTAATATGAAAAATAAATTAAACAGAATATTAAACTATTTATAATTTCTTCACATGTCAGTGGAGTGTGATATTAAACATAATAGTAGAACAAAAGTTGACCAAAAAAATGATAAAGTTGACCAAAAAAATTAATTACAGATTAAACAAGACCATAAACAATTCAAGAAATAGATAAAGTTAGCTATGAGTGGATTTTCTTTACCCTAAAAAAATATAAAACAAAAAATTTAATTTTGCGAGTAGTGGATACCCGGGTATCCGCGGGTTTTGCATAATTACCAAACCCATATCAAATCCGCAACAGATTTTATTTTAATTTACCAAATCCGGACCAAATTCGTTTAAATATTTACAAATCCTACCCATTACGGATAAATTTTTATGAATTTATGAGCAAAATTATCATTTCTTAGTCAGGAGTTTAGAAATATAAGGGTAAGTTTCTATTTCGGCCCTGTAATTTTTGTCTTTGTAAATAAATATTTAATGCATAAAAAGTATAAACTAAAAAGTAAATGAATTAAATTTTAAAAAAAAAATGGTAGGCAGATCTCTTTAATGAGAAGTCAGATGACCTCATTGCCACACGTGGGGAAATCATCAATGTTTTGAAAGAGGGAAAGATATATTCCTAAAATTTATCAGTGATGACAGCAGCTCCAATCTCTAATACCAATCAATATTCATTATAATATATACAAATTGAGGAAAATGATACTCTCATTCTTCCTAAAAGAAATAGAAAGCTATCCTTATTTTGAAAGTAAAATTTAATGGTATCACTTCTTTAATAAATGATGTTTAATTATTTAGTATAAAAATCCTTCAATATTTTACTCTCTTCACGTCCTCACATGCTTCCTAAAAGAAATTGAAAAATCTCATTATTTTGAGAGTAAAAATTAATGTTGACACGTCTTTAATGAATAATATTTTAATTATTTAATATAAAATCATTATATATTTAGCTTTCTTGACATTCTCACGTTCAATGATTTTCCTCTTCTTGTCTACCTTCCCAATTTAATATCCGTGCGTTAAGGACTATCCACTCTTGATTTACAATTGAATTTTGCTCTCTTCGTGAAAGTCGGGTTTCTATGATTGTTACCATTCTCATCATTTAAAGTTAGTGCTTGAAGCGTCAATCTAAATAATATATTGTACATTTTATTATTTATTAGTAAAATAATTACATTTTCATTGCAAACTTTATTAATGATAATGTTGTTATGCATATTAGATTTATGTATAAATATGCTAAGAATGATATCGACTTTAAAATGGTCTTGTAGTAATACTAGATATTAGGTGATCCGACATTTGGATAATATTACTATTATAAACTATTCTTAAAATAAATATTCATAGTCGTTGGTTTTAGAATACGGTCGAATTACTATAACCTAGAAGACTAGCACATGTCGTATATTGGAATTATAGTTTCAATGGTTTAATCCAATTTACCATGAGCTTTGGAAGCTCGTATAGATATGTGGGTATTGGTTGAAGCGAATATTGAATGACTCACAAGTGATTCCTAATAGTTAGAAGCACACACCACCGTCAATAGGAATCTCGTCGAGTCAAATAACATATGTGATCCTTTGACTATAGGATAATATTGATTTTGTGTGAGATCATACACACTCTGATGTCATATATGTCAGTAAATTTTCATGGTTTGCCCTCTAGATGTTCGTTGGGTGTGGACCGATGCACTCGTTAATCAAGTGTGTATCAAGATATGATTTGTCGTCTCGTATGTGTACCATAAGAGTTTAGGTATACATGTAAGTAAGTCACGATTCTTAAAACTTTGGCCAAAATCGATCATCTAGGGTGGATCGCATATATCAGAAATGGTTTCTGATTAGTTGTAAAGAATCGTGGACATGTCAATATGAGATGTGCATCTTGAAAACTTGACGGTGTATTTTATGTTTCCTAAGTACACCTTGGATAGGATACGACAGAGAGAGTATTAAACATATGTGATGACCTCAACTTGTATAGTTCAAAAAGGTCATTCGTGTTTTTCGTAAATTCGGAGGTGGTCGAATTGCGTATATATAAGGTAGGCTTATACGACGAACATGTTTGAACTTAGAGAGTCCCACAATATGAAGTGTACTCATTGAACACTTGGGTAGCCGATAATTTTTTATAATAAATAATATTCGATATTAGAATTATCAAACAAAATAAGTGTTATTGGATAACATTGATTATTTACTTTGACCCAATTGGATTAATTGGATTAATTCAAAATTACACATGAACTTTGTTGTAATTTCATAAATATCTCTACTATTGGAGAATATTTTGGTAATCATAAAATATAATAATATGTGTATTTGTCTTGATTTAATTGGATTAAATCAAAGTGGTAGACATTTAACTAATCCATTTGCTAATCTTTGTCTTGATTTAATCGGATTAAATCAAAGTGGCAGACAAAAGTGATTAGTCACACCTAATTTTACATATTGAATTAAGCCTACATAATATTTGATTATGATTTTTATTAATTAAAAATTACATATGTTTTGCTATAAATAACAAATTTGAGCAGTGTTTTAATTAAGCTTGAGAAAACTAAATACAAGCAAGAATTAGAGAAATTAGCCTAAATTAGTAAAAGTGTTTAGAGAAGCTTTGGAAGATCTCTACAACATTTCAACTAGGAGAAATCAAGATTGGATCTTAGAGTGAAGCTTGCTAGCATTGGAATCAAGATTTGATCTTGGAGTCAAATTTGCTAACTTTGGAATTTCTCCACAACATTTCAACAATGAGAAGTAGATTGAATCTTTGAACCAACCTTGCTAGGTAAGTTTGTTCTTCTCCAAAGTTATGTTTTTCATTAGTGAGACATATAATGATGAATTATATATTAGATACATAATAATATAGCTTGATGTTGAAATTAGACTAATTAATTGTGTTATGATGTTTTGAAAGGATAAATACAATATGCTTGTTATTGTGTCAAAATATTTATGTTAGATATATATAAAAAAAAAAAATTAGAGTTTGTAACTCTGGATAATAGTTTGGAGCTAAGACTACCATTCTAGAGTCACTTGATCACCTTTGGGTGACCTAGAATTGTTCATGAGTCATTTTATTATGTGATTTTATTTTGGTTTGTAATTTGATTTAAATATATATATATATATATATATATATATGTTTCTTGTATACATGTGTTGTGGTTGATTTTGAAATTAAAATTATTTTGTGTGATTTTATATGTGTTTAAAATAAATTTTTTTTTAAAAATTGAAAAATGCTCGTATTGGTTTTTCCGGACCCCGATTTTTCCCTAAACACTCGTAATGAAATATAATATTTCATTAAAATATTTTAGAAATACACTCATGCTAGATATCCACGGGTTAGACCCACTTCCGCTGTGCGGGACACCGATCCAACCCTAGGGGTTCCATATCCGCCTCAACACAAAGATGGATCAATTTTGTAACAGGCGTGAGTTTAAGTTCGAAATACAGCCATGTCAAAAAAGGTCTTTTCAGTAATGTTCTTATCGAGCTCCATGTCCACCTAATTCTTTCCTTGTTCATCTTTCCAGGTTTGATTTATTCTTGATTTGAATGGTTGATTTGGGTATTGTTGATGGTGTTTTTCGGGCACTATGTTATTTAAACAACACGACAGGGGTAAAAGGGGTAACTCCATTGATCGAGACCGTTAAAGCCGACCCGACAACTTGACGGTAAGAGGCCGAGCACTTTATACTAAATGGCCGAGCACTTGAGATCGGATGACCGGGCATTATCAGATCGACAGCAGCATTCTCAGTTCAAAGAACTATCATGACCGACCTCATGAAGACCGACCAGATAGCGAGATATGCTCCAAAAGATGACACCCTATTCTTGTGGATAAGATGACAAGTTATCCTATTTCATGGAGAAAACTGGTGAGACAGAGTCCTAGTAGGATAAAGAAAGTAAATGTAGTTTTGATTAGGAATCCTTATGGGAAAAGGGAATAGTTTTGACTATAAATCTTTATGGGAAAAGGAAAGTATTTCAACTAGGAAACTCTTGTAGGAGAAGGAATATGATTTCTTCACTATTATAAATAGAATGGTAGAGTGTGCATAAGAAAGGGACAAGTGGAAGGAGGAAGTAAAAAAGTTGAGATCAAGATCATTATTGTGAGACTTGTAAACAAAAGAGAGAGCTGAGAAGCGTGTTTGAGTAATAAAAGTATCATCCTTTTTGTGCCCGTGGACGTAGGTCGGACCAAGATCCGCCGAACCACGTTAAATCTCTTTGTCGATTGGTGTATTTATCTGTCTTTTGCTAAATTTCCTTTTGGTCCCCCATAACCAAACAAATTCACTATTGATGGAGGATTAGTCTCGGGAGTGATATTCCCATATTGCCCCTGAGACCAAAATCAGCCGTCAACAGTTGGCGCCGTCTGTGGGGACTCAACAAAAAGCAACTCGCGTAGTAAGACAATGGCGGAAGGCGGAAACCACCAATCGTCAGGGAGCTCGGCTGCGAATTGGATGGAGAAGATCGAGGAGAACCTGAGGAAGGAAAGGGAGGAAAACCAAATTCTGCTAAAAACCATAATAGACCGGTTAGAAAAGGTAGAGGGAGTCCACAACGGAAAATTTGAGGCCGGGACTAGCCGACGAAGGAACGAAACAACAGAGGGAAAAAGAATTGCCGATACAAGTGAGGACGACAGACCCCGGAGGAGGGGTCCCTACAGGGTAAGATCTGTGGTGGTGCAGAAAGATTCCAGACCGAGGACACATGGGAGGAAGAGGATGACCAATCGTCACCAGACCCCTCCTATGATGGCCATCGCAACACCGGCGAAGAAAGAAAGAATATGACAAAGAGTTACGAGAAGATACCGACCACGAGAAGCACCACCCCCAGGATAACAGAAAGAAAGGAGACCGCAGGAGGCGGCATGGAACCAAGGACAGCAGGATGAAATCTTGGTTACGGGAGGAGCTGACCAAATAGGGAGTATGCCCCAATACAGACAGAGGGGATGCCCAGGACGAAAAAGATGAGTCCCCCCTCACAGAAGAAATAAAATCATAGAAATTCCCAAAAAGATTCAGCATACTAAATATGGCGCCATACAAAGGCCATACCGATCCCAAAACCCACATCGAAGGCTTCGTCCTACTAATGGAGGTACAAGGGGTAACAGGGGACGCCATTTGCAAAGTGTTCCCCTTAACTCTAGCCGGACCGGCCATCCTATGGTATAGAAGCCTAGCCCCAAGAAGCATCAGCAGCTTCACAACACTCAGAAAGTCATTCATACGGCACTTCAAGGGGGCTTGTGTCCCCAGAAAGACAATTGGAGAACTAAGACTTATGAAACAAAGAGACGATGAACCTTTGAAAATATTTATTGAAAGATACCACAATATGGTACTCGAAGTCGGAGGGTACGAATCCCCCGAGGCCCTGGAAAGCTTGAAGGGAGCCTTGAAAGTCGGGAGGCTATGGACCCATCTAAGGATCCAGGACACCCCGGACTACGCAACCGCCCTAGAGGTGGCCCGCAAATTCGTTCTATTAGAAAACGAGGAGAAAATATCCCGAAGAGGGAACACCATCAGAGAAAGGACCACAACGTAAGGGGACATGCCACGAATGGGTGCAGAGACATGCGGGAGCAGGTGGAAGACTTGGTGAAAGAAGGCTATCTCAGTGTGTACATAGACCATTCGGTTTTTTAGGTCGACCAAGTTGATAGCGGAAGTCATCCGGTCGAACGCGTGGAATGCTGAGATGCAGAGAGGATGTATTAAGAAGAGCCTTGCTTGTATCGACTCTTGTAGAGTTGCAAGAAAGGCAACAAATCCCAAAAAGGTCTGCTCTTGTACCGCCAAGACCGATGTCTCTTTTCGGCTCGGGGCTGGATTTCGTTCCGCCGAGGCCGCTTGTTTATTCAGCTCGGGGTCGGGTTACGTCCCACCGAGTCGGCTTCTTTGGACTGGGGATGTAACATTCCCCCAGAGCCAAGTCTTTCTTTTAGCTCGGGGTCGGGTTACGTCCCACCGAGTCATGCTCATTGGTCTGGGGACGGGATATTCCCCCAGAACCAAGTGTCTCTCTTAGCTCGAGGTCCTCGGAAATATTCAGGGACATACTCGATGCATAGGATCCGTGAGAAGCATAGCACGGGGAGGGATGATACCCCTGTGGCGATTGCCTACTCCAGTGTTACCGAACATAAGGAGGAATATGCAATTAATGTGTCGAGCACTCTTTGATCCTCATGTACCCGATGTAATGGATCCGTGGGAAAGCATAGCACGAGGGATAATGATGCCCTCGTGACGATTGCTAGCTCCAGTGATGCCGGACCTAAGGAGGAATGTGCCCTTAGTATCCCGGACACTCTTTGATCCATTCATCATCCGGATCCGCGAGAGACACAGCACGGGGATGCGTTGTGCCCCTGTGGCGTGTGCCTGCTCCAGCGTGGTAAGGAGGAGCCCTCATACAATACACAGGCTCCCCAGTGAACCGACGTGTAGAGGATGTGCCATTACCATTCAAACGCTCTTCTGATCCGAATCCTGGTTCGCCGGGACACTGAATTGAAAGATTCAGAATTGTGTTTTGGAGACCTCGGACAGGACGCTGTTTTGAGGCATCCGTGTTGTGGTTTATACTTGCGAAACATTTTTGTTTTGGGATAAGCGATAAGTCGCCCCCGCCTTTTAATTTTATTTTCCAGAGATTTGTTTTTGTTTTTCACTGGTCTAGTAAGGGGACCCCTTGCCAGATTCGGTAGGGTTTCAAAAGGTTGATTCACTTCCCTTCTGAATAAGTCCCACTTGATTAATCGGCTCGGGGCTGGATTTGTTCCGCCGAGTCCACTTGATTAATCGGCTCGGGGCTGGATTCGTTCCGCCGAGGCCACTTGATTAATCGGCTCGGGGCTGGATTCGTTCCGCCGAGGCCACTTGATTAATCGGTTCGGGGCTGGATTTCATACCGCCGAGACCACTTTGTCTTTCTCAGCTCGGGGTCGGGGTACGTCCCACCGAGTCAGCCCTTCGGTTTGGAGACGTAACATTCCTCCAGGTCCAAGTGCCTTTCTCAGCTCGGGGTCGGGGTACGTCCCACCGAGTCAGCCCTTCGGACTGGGGACGTAACATTCCCTCAGGTCCAAGTGCCTTTCTCAGATCGGGGTCGGGGTACGTCCCACCGAGTCATCCCTTCGGACTGGGGACGTAACATTCCCCCAGGTCCAAGTGTCTTTCTCAGCTTGGGGTCGGGGTACGTCCCACCGAGTCAGCCCTTCGGACTGAAGACGTAACATTCCTCCAAGTCCAAGTGCCTTTCTCAGCTCGGGGTCGGGGTACGTCCCACCGAGTCAGCCTTCGGACTGGGGACGTAACATTCCCCCAGGTCCAAGTGCCTTTCTCAGCTCGGGGTCGGGGTACGTCCCACCGAGTCAGCCCTTCGGACTGGAGACGTAACATTCCTCCAGGTCCAAGTGCCTTTCTCAGCTCGGGGTCGGTGTACGTCCCACCGAGTCAGCCCTTCGGACTGGGGACGTAACATTCCTCCAGGTCCAAGTGCCTTTCTCAGCTCGGGGTCGGTGTACGTCCCACCGAGTCAGCCCTTCGGACTGGGGACGTAACATTCCCCCAGGTCTAAGTGCCTTTCTCAGCTCGGGGTCGGGGTACGTCCCACCGAGTCAGCCCTTCGGACTGGGGACGTAACATTCCCCCAGGTCCAAGTGCCTTTCTCAGTTCGGGGTCGGGGTACGTCCCACCGAGTCAGCCCTTTGGACTGAGGACGTAACATTCCCCCAGGTCCAAGTGCCTTTCTCAGTTCGGGGTCGGGGTACGTCCCACCGAGTCAGCCATTCGGACTGGGGACGTAACATTCCCCCAGGTCCAAGTGCCTTTGTGTGCATTAGTTTTAATACCTTTTTACTTTTGTAAAATGTTTGTGGGTATCATTGCTGTAAACCCTCACGAGACTACAACTCGTCCACTAGGGACACCTAGGGGTTTAAAGGCTTGTTGCATATGCTAAATGCAACCGTGATCCCTACGAAAATGGCTTAGTTAAATTTTGTTATGTTATTTTATTTTGTATTTTGCTCGAGGACTAGCAAAATGTTAGGTTTGGGGGGTGTGATGAGTGGTATTTATATTATTATTTCCCACTCATTTAACTTAATATTTTGTATAGTCTCTTGAGTTTTGTGAACGTTTTGATGTGTTTTATTGTTATTTTGCAGATAAATAAAGTTTGGACAGCACTGGAGGCAATTTGGGGCAAAACCGGACAAAAATGCGTCAACAGGGATATTTTCGTCTTTTGCGCGTCGCGACGATGTAACACTGCGCGCCGCGACGCCCAGCGTGAGCCGAATCTGCTAACATGCGCCAGGTCAACGGTCAACCATTTGAAGAAATTTGACTTTGCTAAAATGCGCCGTGCTACGTGTCACCATCACAACCGATCTGCTAACATGCGTCGTGCCACGTGTCATCATCATATGCTGCCGACACTCAGACTTGACACGTGTCGCCTCGTCATCAGCCACATCATCAGTCAACAAGTCAACCTTGCCACGCGTCGTGCCACATCATCGTCCACGTCAGCAGGTCAACCGAGTCAACTTGCCACGTCATCATCAGCCAATCAGAACGTGCCACGTGTCGCCACGTGTCGAAATCCTATTGTGCCGACAGTTGATCTCAGCCGCCTTGCCACGTCATCGCCACGTCAGCATGACGTCATCAATGACGTCATCTCAATAATTGAGAATTAGCCGCCTTGACACGTGTCGCGTGAACAGTCAGCCGCCTTGCTACGTGTCGCCTCCTCATTGTGCCACATCGACAAATCCAGCGTCGCGACGCTGAGGTCCTTGGCGTCGCGACGCAGAGAACAGTGAAAATTTTTCCTATAAATAGAGCGCGAAATTTCAGATTTCAGTACACCATTCCCTCTCTCTTATTTGATGTAAATAGGGAATTCTTCTCTCTCTAAGTTTCGTTTTTAATTTTTAGTTTTTACTTTTGTAATAATTTTAATTACTTTTTGTAATAATAGTAATCTGCTTTCTTATTTTACAGTTTTTACTATTCACTATGAGGAGGTAACTTCCCTATGCTATGGTGAAAGGGAATTATTTTACTATTGCTATTTAGATTAATCTCCCTTAAAAATAATATATTTACTATTTAAAATTCTGATTAATAAAGGATACCGCTATATTGGTCGGTTGGCAATTCAATTTAATCTGGTTTAAACCTGACTAATCAAAGAAACCGCTATATTGGTCGGTTGGTAAATTTATTTTCTGTTGGTTTGAACATGATTAATCAAAGATACCGCCAGATTGGTCGGTTGGTAAATTTATTTTGGTACCGCCTTTATTGCTGGATTATGGACAAATATTACCACCTATATGGCTGGTTGGACTTAATTTGACTTAATCAGGATACCGCCAGATTGGTCGGTTGGTAAAATATTATCACAAGTTTATATATTATTTTATGGGAGATATCTAAATTAGTAGTAGTAAAAGTAATTCCTTTTGCCTTAGCATTTTATTTCATTTGTAATTTACTTTTCAGCATTTTACTTATCGCAATTACTTTTCAGCATTTTCATTTTATGTCTTTTAAGTTTTTACTAGCCCTAGCTATGTGTCATAACTAAGTTAGTAATCTAGGGTTGTGATGAAATCCAATATCACCGGTTTATAAGGGTTAAATTATAATTTGGGTAATATAAAGATTTATTTATTGAGTCTTAATCTTAATGCTTTTTATTAACTGGCCACTAATAAAATTGATAAGGTAAACTTAAAATGAACTAGACATAGGGATTTTAGGTTTAAGACCTCAGACTCAATAACCACGATCTTCCTTGAGGATAGATAACCCTTTAATAGATTTCCTTACAGGATAGGAATATACCTGTCGGGCGGGGGTAGCCATAATCGGAACTTAATCTTAATGAATCCAGATAATTTGATTGACATAGACATATGGTTCAATTAGGTTAAATTGGATATTTGTAATTGACCATCGGAAGAGGCTTTTACATAATTTAGTGCTCCAGGTTAATAAATCAATAACTTACCCATTTATAAGATAACAACTTCATCTTTAATTAATATTGGAATAAATCACAACCCTAGATAGTTTTAATATTGAATTTTCTCAAAATATCTTTTCAACCAATTTTAGTTACTTGCCTTTAATTTAGAATCGTCGCCATTTCAAATCAATCAAACAACCTGTCAGATATTAGTAATCATTTGACCTCATAAAAATTAATAGATAAGATTTTAAGTCCTCGTGGGATCGATATTTTTTATACTACTTGAACGATACGTACGCTTGCGTTATACGTGTGTGTTTACGCCGGTCAACAGACCTGATGCATGAAATGGGACGCAATACATAAACGACAAAATAAAGGGGGCGCGGCGAAGTACTGCAGTAAAGGTGGCCTTTTGGGGCTCTTGATCTCTCAAAGAGAGGACCTTTAGACCAACATACTAAGCCCATGCGCTCGACTGAATCATGCATACATAGAATGAAAAGCAATAATATTAAACATAGTGTGCCCGATTGAACGTATCTTGTATCCAACCGAACACACTTCAACCGGCGCGGCAAAGCCTCGTGGTAAAGGGCTTTAGCCCCTCCCCATAGGGGATCTCACATCGCACTTACTAAGCCCATGCGCTCGGTTGAATCATGCATACGAAAATAAAAACAATCATATCAAACCAAGTATGTCCGGTTGAACGTATTTCGCATTCAACCGAACACACATCAATTGGTGCGGCAGAGCATCGTGGTGAAGGATTTTAACCCTCCAATTGGGGAACCTTTCATCGCACTTACTAAGCCCATGCACTCGATCGTATCATACGGGAATAGACAACATGCAGAATTTAAATAACAAGAATTAAATAAACCAAAGCAACACAAAACAAGAGAAGGTGCCGTTTACTCAAGTGGTACGTGGAGTTGTGTCCCAAGTACAGACCGCACTACCGTCCATTCGGATTCGGCTACGGAATTTACGTCTGGGTTTCCATCCTATATACCACAAGAGACGACACTCTTCCATTTCATTCAAGCCACAACATGCATCCATAAACGACTCTCATGCGAATAGAATTCAATAATAAAAGAAACGAATATAAACTAAAGAAAAAGTGCCCTCAGGTCTAACCTTTTAAGTCGTCTCTCGGACTCGCGTTTCACGAAGATCGGAAGGGGTAAAGCTCCGCAACTCTTCCGGTTCACTGGTTCACTGCTCTCGTTCGTTGTCTTACTGTTTTGGGTCGTCGTCCTCCGTCTTTTGCTGCTATTTTGACTCCGATTCGCTACCGCTGCTACTGTTTTGCTGCTGTATTTTAGTTACTATTTTTGGGATGTTTTGGCTACTGTTTTGGGTGTTATTTTCGGTGGTGTTATGGTGTGGTTCGGGGGCTGTTTTATGTGTGTGTTTAGGGCTGCTGTATGCGTGTTTTAAGGCTGTTTGGGACGTGTTTTCGGTGAGGTGAAGGGGCTGTTCAAGGGTTAGGGGCTCCTGTTTGTTGTTCTTGTTAAGTTGGTGAGGGAAGGGTTGTTGTGTGTGTTGTTTGTGTTTTGTATATGAGCTAGGGGAAAAGGGTTGGGGATTCTTTTCTTCTTTTTTCTGTAATGGGCGTGAACTCTAGAGAGAGTGGAGAGAGGAGGCTTTTTTGTGTGAATGAGCTAGCTAGCCTTGAGAAGGTTGGTGAATGGTTCTTTTTATAGGCAAAGGGTTAGGCTTGATGAGGAAAGGGATTTGTGTATTTAAAAGGGATATGATTGTGTTGGACAAGGAAAGCAAGGGATTTGATTGGCTTGGATTAGGCATGTTGAATATTTGATTGGCTTGGATTAGGCATGTTGAATATTTGATTGGCTTGGATTAGGCATTTAGTTTGTTGATTGATTTTAATTAGGCATGCAATTTCTTTAATTTGTGTAAGTATTTTATTTAATTTGGTATGTGATTTTTAGATTTGTTTTGATTTCACCATGTGTTAAATATGTGTTTTAAATGGGCTTGGGCGTGTGGGCCAAGGTTTGGGCGAATTGGGCTTAATGTGAGGCTAGCAGCAAAACCAGAATTACCGACACCGTTCGAACGCCTAATCGAACGCGGCACCAACGTCCGAAATCTACCTTACGTTCGAACGAAGTAACGAACGCAGCACCAACGAAAACAGTGAACCTTGTTTATTCTGAATTCCCCTTCCGATGTCCGTTTTCCGTGACCTCCGTGACTTAAAAGGTAGTGTCTCCAAAATGAGACTTATCATAGGGACTTATGTGTAAAAATGCAGTGCCTACAATAGTCGCTTACGATTAATTCCAAATTAATTTGTTCGCCAGAATTAAAATCCAATTTTAATTTCATATTGAAATCTGATTTCAATTAATATATCTGATATATTTATTTTATTGATTCATTCTAAATTAATCGTGTTCTCTCTTCTATACGATTTTAATCCCATATTAATTCTTGTCGTAATTAATCCCAGATTAATTATCTCTCTCATAATTAATCTCATATTAATTCTATTTGAGTTAAATGTCATTGGTGAATCTTTGGGAAGCGACCCAAGAGATTCCTGAATATGTTGGCAGTAAATACGGTTGTCGGATTATCTGAACATGTGCGTACCTCGTACCACGTTCTCACTGATTTACAAGACATGGTTGGCTTCTAGCAAAGCACATTGCCTACCCAATTCTCCAGAAATATCCGACGAGGAATATTATTTGTATCAGGTGTAGTAATACTATGTAATGCGTAATACGATCCAGTGTCGGATGTCACATACTAGGCCTGGGGCTGGCTCTGTGTCCGCCTCATACGAAGTATATATCGGATCCCGAGAAACTAGTCTCCGTAATCGGAAAGTCATGACCTAGTCATACTTTCCCGATAGCTGCAGTTTTTAAGAGTATTAGTTCTGTATCATGTGTGACCATCACTCCATATGACTGAAGTGATACTTCCATCTTGACATCACATCCAATACACTACGATTCTCAGTAAACCCAATACAGGCGTACACAGAACCTGTTAAAGCTCCTGACGACCAATACCAAATTAAACTGATTGTTGCAAGTAATAGCGACGTAAGTCTCAGGTTAAAGATCACATACATCTACCATAATTCTGATTCCCATAGACATATAGTCATACTACCAATGGGATTCCGAGTGGGTCTATCCAAAGTGAACTGTTCCCGATCCAACGGCTAACAGAACCTCTTATTACACTTGCATAAGTATCCAATACATAAATATATGAGAACTATACCGTTAAGCTTCCATAACGCGCACAAGTGTAATACTAGTCTATTCTGCATTATCAATGTCCAGTCTCGATAATGCTACGATAAGGGATATTTAATGATTAAACCGTTCGTGGATTAATATTGTCTAATATCTTATTAATCTGATTTAATCATATGGACTTTTATCACTAATATATCCAAGTAATCCAATTACAATAATGATAAAATAGTAATTTCATTTTGTCGCATAATTAATTTGTACAAAAACATGATGTTTTTTACAAATAGTGATGTTATGGGTCATAATTGTCCAACAATGAGAAGCATCGATATGCATTTGCGAGGATAAATAAGTATTTGACTAAATCTCATGTCATTGTGCCTCCAAATGAAGGAATTCCTCTCAAATTATACATATCCACCGCTCATGATTCAATTGGATGTTTGTTTGCACAAAACAATTCAGTGGGACATGAGCATGCTATTTACTATTTGAGCATAAGTATTTCCTCTACATAGGTGAACTACTCCCCACTTGAGAAGATGTGTACTGAATTACTGATGGATCCCCGAGTGACTAACTAAGCCTTTATCAGAAATGGGGCTGTTGAATTCTACCATAATGACATACATCTCATAAGGGTTATAAGTCTCTATGTCATGGTGCACTACCGCAAATCTTGAACTTTATATTATCAGAGTTGGTGCTTAGAGTGTCAATCCGAATAATTATTGTACATTATATTTTATTATTTATTAATAAAATAACTATATTTTTATTTCAGCCTGTTAATAGTTATTATTATGTCATTATCACTTAGTGCATATATATATAGATATATAAGATATATATATATATATATATATATATATAATATAATATATATATATATATATATATATATATATATATGCTAATAATGTCATTGATCTTAGAATAGTCACGAAGTAATACTGGATATTGGGTGGTCCGCCATTGTGATAGTATTACTATTATAAACTTTCTTAAAGTATATATATTCATAGTCGTTGGTTTTGGAATATGGTCAGATTCATATAACCTCTAAGACTAGCACATATTGTATATTGGAATATGAGTTCCAATGGACTAACACAATGGACCATGAGTAAAGGAAGCTAATATAGACATATGGGTATTCATTAGAGCGTATACTGAATGACTTACAAGTGATTCATAATAGTTGGAAGTACACACCACCGTCAATAGGAATCTCTTTGAGTCGAGTAGCATATGTGATTATTTGACTATAGGAACATTGATTTTGTGTGTGATCCTCCACATTTTGATGCCATGTATGTCAGAGATATTTCATGGTCTGACCGCTAGATGTTCGTTGGGTGTGGACCGATACACTTGTTAATCAAGTATATATCAAGATAGGATATGTCGGCTCATATGTGTATCATAAGGGGTTAAAGTATCCATGTTAGTGAGTAACAATTCTTAAAACTTTGGCCAAAACAGATCACATAGGTTGATTGATATATATATATATATATATATATATATATATATAATATATATATATATATATATAAAAGAAATGATGTTCTGATTAGTTGTAAAAATTGTGGATATATCGACAATATGAGATGGACGCCATGGAAACTTGATGGTGTAATCTATGTTTCCTAAGAACAACTCGGTAGCCTACGACAGAGGAATTGTTAAACATATGTGGTGACCTCGACTTGTATAGTTCAGAATGGTCGTTCACGATATTTGTAAATTCGAAGGTGGTTGAATTTTGTACATATGAGCTAGACTTATATGACGAATATGTCTGAACTTAGAGTCTTACAATATGAAGTGAACTTGTTGAACACTTAGATAACCGATAATGTTTGATAATAAATGATATTTGATATTATAATTATCAATCAAAAATAATTAAGTGTTATTGGATAACATTATTTATTTATTTGACCAATATGGATTAATTGGATTAATCCAAATTAATCAAGTGCTTAAACTTTTTTTCTAGATTTAATTGGATTAAATTAAAATGTTAGACAAAGTTAATTAGTTACACCTAATATGCATATTTGGACAAATTGGATTAAACCCACCTAAAAGTTGATTAGAACTTTTGTTAATTTAAAAATACATAAGGTTGATTATAAAAGGCAATCTTGAGCAAATTTTTTTATAAAGGAAAAACAGAAGAAAAAATTAACCTATAGAAAATATTTGTGAGAGAAGCTTTGGAAGTTCTCTACATTTTCAATAAGGAGAAGAAGATTAGATCTTAAAATCAAACTTGGTATGTAAATTTGATTTTCTTTAAAATTATGTTTTTCATTAGTGAGTTTTTATCATATTTTTCATTAGTGATTTTTTATCATTAGTGAAGCATATAATGATGTATTATGTATTGGATACATAATAACATAGCTTGAAGTTGAAATTAGGTTAATGAATTGTGTATGGATGTTTTGCAAGCATAAATACAATATACTTATGATTGAGTCAAATATGTTTATGTTGGACATAAAATATAAAATTAAATACCTCGTGCTATGAAATCTCGGGGATATAATAGTACCCAATAATTATCTTCAATCCATACGTGCTATGATTACCTTGGGCACCAAACGCCATGTCGACTCTCTCACCGAGCGTGCTATGGATACCTAAGGTGCCAAACGTCATGCATGTCTTCTTGCTTTATTCCCCAAAGGTGCAAGCTATTGGGTATTAACACTCCAGTTTAGGGGTTTGTAGGCTTGAGCTCCTACTGGCTTGGTCCTGGTATCTTCCATCTGTCGACTGTGTTGCGCCGAGTATCTGGCCTTAGCTATTTTCTTTCACGATCTTATGATCCCACTTCACTAGGTTGTAATTTTCTAGCCATTTGCTCCCTTTCTATATTGCCTAGCATTTTACTACTGGCGATATCTTATTTCCTTCGACTAGGCCCCACCTGCGTCTGTTCTCCCTTCGTTTTCTCTTCAAACTTTTTAATTCTCTTCATCATGGACTATAGAATGGCTTGAATTCCCTCCATTTCCATCCGCAAGTTCTCCTCAATTTTCTCCATCCACCTTGCCACTAAGGCCCCAAAGCTCTACGATTTTCGCTTTATGCCATCGTCTTAGTGTGTTTGCTACTTTTTGTAATGGTCCTCACAAAATGCGCCAACAGTTGACAACTGTTTTTCGTTCTAAGGGTAATTTGGGAAATCGAACCCTCGAACAAACCTCCCTCAAAAAATTAATTTGTTTGGTTAGTAGGGAACCTAAAACAAACTTGGCAGACAAACAAGAAAAATAAGACACAGATTCACGTGGTTCGGCGGAGAGTGACTCCAACCTACGTCCACGGGAGAAAGATGAGTGTTTATATTACTACTCGAGGTCAAAACCGACTTGAAATACGAGTGGTGTGGTGGGCTTACAAAGAGTATAAAACATCTCGGGTCTTAAACTAACCTGTATCAAATCTCTCAAGTGATCGGGTACCGACCAACTTTCTCTCTCTATCACTACTTTTCAGCTCTTAACTCTTTTATAGGTTGTGTGATGCAAAAATTGCTAACTCTTGAATCTGTGGCTTCAACCCCTTTATATAAGCTTCCAAATCCACTATTCTACCAACCCATGACGTCAGCTCATGTCACCCTGTCATCATTGCCCTATGCCCATTTTCCTTAATCACTCAGCAAACAGTCGCTCTGGCATCTGACTCAACTATCTCTTGTCAGCAGAAATCCATCATTTCAACCTTTTGGCCACTGCCACACGCTCTGTTGACTTGACACCATGAGGTTCAACTACTCTAATAATATTCCGTCTGGTATAGTCTCTTTCCAATGAGAGCCGTTGACTTACTCTTGTCACATTAGCCTTTTAGAAGTTCAAACTTCCAAGTAGGACACACGTCATATGCATGTAAATACAAAATATTATGATCTCAGCTCTGTTCCTCGAGTCGACATGAGGAGGTGAGTGTTGTTTGATCAAAGCTTTCTGACTTCTTCAATCGGGTCGGGTCAGTAAGCATGGACCACCTTGGGTCGACTCCCATAAAAGCTCAAATGTTGTCATAAGTGACACTTTCTCTTTAGGTCGGGTCGGGGTTCGTACTTGTTTCATCATCAACAGGTTCTGCCATCATGAGAACTCCTCCGCATAATGGATTCGAGTCCTCCGTCTGACTCCAGCCTCTCTAAGCCATTGGACCTTAATCATTCTCCTCTGGCCAAATACAAAACCTCGATATTTAAACTTTCTCGAGTGAAAAACCACCATTAACATATCAAATTCTTATCAAGTTGTTAATATTTATTTGTGCTATGTGCTACAACATTGTTATGTGAAATGTGGTTTGCATGGTTATCTCACTAGATTTTTATATAAATATTTTTTAGATTCAATTAATATGAATTTGCTGATTAATTTTCTAATGTCTCATTAGTTGCTCCATTTACTTTTCATGCGGACCTTGACAAGCATAATCATGCACAACATCAATTCTGAAACTTTCTCGGCCTCTTCGCTAATTGCTCATATGACTAATTTGGTTTTAAATTTATATTTTTCATCATATCATTGATCGGAGGCCGACACTCCATTTTTGTTGGGCGTATTTTCTGATTTATTGATAAAGATTTTAACAAAGTTGATATTTTTCTTTTTTGTATCGAACATATCTTTTATTACATAAATAATTTTTTTTCTTGATGGGATCTGCTAGCACAGGATTAAAGATGGATGCCAACTCAATTAGATTAAAGATTAGACGAGACTTTGGATGCCAACTCAATTATAAGTTATGATGCTTAACTCGTCTTTGAGGTTATTAATTAGAAAATATATATCATTTTTAATAGATTAAAAAATTTGGGTTAATTTAATCTCGTAGAGTTGGAATCCTAACTTCGCCCCGTTAGATAATATAGCTAGAAGATAACTTATGTTTTATTAATATATTAATTACAGGGAGGTATTTGATAATTATCATTTTATTATTGAATTGGGAATAAACCTTTGACGTTATTATTTTTTAAGAGTGAGAATATATATATATATATATATATATATATATATATTATATATATATATATATATATATATATATATATATATATATATATAATTCTTCATATCACGCAACATGACGACTTATTATTAAATTTTATTAAATATGAAACTTATTACAATAAGAATACATTAAATTGTAAAATTAAAATATCTAAAATTAGTTTTATTATTAAAAATAAAATTAAAAACCTATAATAAAATAAAAACATAATTTCTTATTAAAATAAGAGATATATTAATTTAATACGTGTCAAATAATCTCTACAATAATTTTTTATTAATAAATTATAAAATTAAAATTTCTCTAAAATTAAATTTTATTATAAAATTAAAATAATAAATTATTAAAATAAGAACTTATTATGATATGATATCGAATATCTTCTTTACTATTAAATTATAATATTAAAACATCTTTATAAATTTTTATTAAATTGCATAGTTAAAATATAAAACATATTACAATATAAAAAATATAATCTCTAATTAAAATAAGAAACCTATGAATTTAATTAATTAATTAATAATAAATAAGAAACTTATTATAAAATAAAAACTTAAGAAACTTATTAATTTAATACGTGACACATAATCCCTACAATTAGTTTTTTATTATTAAATTATAATATTAAAATATCTCTAAAATTAATTTTTTATTATTAAATTATAATATCAAAATATCTCTAAAATTAATTTTTTATTTTAAAATTATAAAATTAAAATAATAAATCTACAATCGTTTTTTTTTAAATTATAAAATTAAAATAAGAAACTTATTATATTGTAAAACATAATCTCATATTAAAATAAAAAAACACATTAATTTAATTAATTAATAATGTAATTGCTTATTAAATTATAAAATAAGGCCCATTAAAATAATAAAAATATATGGTATATAATCTCTATAAATAATTTTTTTTTATTTCCTATTATAATAAATGATATATTGTAATCTTCTATTAAAATTAAAAAAACATACGTAACACCTAATCTTTACAACTAATTTTTTATTAGTAACTTATAAAATTAAAATAAAATACCTATTACAATATTAAAACATAATCTCTTACTAAAATAAGAGACATAAATAGTAGTCGTCCACAAAAACTAGTCAATTTTTAATTTTCGGGTCTATTGTTATTTGTTATATTATTTTGAATTATTTCTAAAAAATTTTCATGAATTTTTTATTATTTGTTGTGCTTCATGATATAAACTCTGATTATTAGCTTTTACATAGTGACGGTCAAAATTTGAAGTTCGACAAGTAGCATAAATTGAATAAATTATATTAAATTTCGTTGAAATTCATCCGAAAGAAAATTAAATATTTTTTAAGTTATTTATAATTATGAATATGTTTTGAAATGAGAGAATAAGACGATAGAAAACTCTAACATGAATTAAACATTGTTTGAAAATTGATAGCGAATGAATGATATATAAATATTACGTGTAAGTAAATCAATTATCTCATTTACACTTTAAAACCAACTAGATCCGGATCATTTACAATATCAATATCTAAAATCTTATTAAAATTTTTATTATAATATGAAATTATAGTGAAAAATATTATCAATCGGCACAAAATAATGGCCCTACACTAGTTAAAATATAATAACAATATCATGCACGCCACTTAGATGGGCAGCAAGCACGTAAACGAACAATGCATTTGGGACATGTTTGGTACCATGAATTAAGTTGGTTTGCACTAATAATTCATGCCAGGTTTCATTTCCACTCCAACCACTGCATTTTATTATTTAAATTTATTTTAACAAATAATATATTACAACACCGGCCATTGTTTTCACTCCGACCCGGCAACCATCACTACCATTGTCGGTCGATCACCATCAGGCAGGGGCGTCTCAACTTTTTTTGGGTCTTAGGCGAAAAAAATTTAACAATATCTTATTTAATTAGATATATTTTTAAGAAAAAAAAAATCATATTATTTAATTGGAAAAAAAAAATCAAGGTAAATGTTTACAAAAATATAATAATTTCAATAATTTTATACTAGAATTAACTAATCAATTAGAAAAATTTATTATTTATTCACAAAAAAATTAATAATAATTTAATAATACATTTAAATATACAATGATAAAATTTTATGTTTGTTTGAGACTAACCCATAAACAACTGCTTAAGTTGAGCAAGTATGGAACCATATATGGCATCATCAAGGGAGGGTGTATATAACTATACTAATATCACTACTGATAATAGAGATTATGTTCTAAGTAAATCTACCGTTGAAGTTTCAGAGATCCACACATTAATATCACACCAGTCCGAGGATTGTTGATTCTCTTAATTCATAATACTAATAGAATTAAGATCCTCTCTCGTCTTTGGCTCTGACTGAAGCTTCAGGACACGTCAGCGTTGACAGTTTCGGGAGAGAAAGCCACGTCTACCAAATATCCCGACACGCGTAGCAGTGCATGCAATCGTATTTAATATTTATCGAGTCCAGCTAAAAATATTGTTATAAATATAGATAGAAAGTACAAACCGTAGTAATCTAAATCTAATAAAATAATTAAAAAAAAGAAAGAAGCAATGTCGTCAGCTCACCCTGAAGTTCCCGGCGATCCAATTCAGATAGGCACTGCCATCCTTGAAACCACCACTGCTGCCATTCAAGGCTTCGGTCCCACCAACAAAATCCACCAACACCTCTGCGCGTACGTTATTTATTAATTAATAAATAAATAAATAATAAACAATAAAAATAATGAAATTTGTTTTGCAGGTTTCATTTCTATGGAGACGATATGAGTCGGCAAGTAGAGGCACACCACTTCTGCGGGCACCAAAACGAAGAGATGAGGCAGTGCTTGATATACAACAGCTCCGAAGCAGACGCGAGGCTGATAGGGATCGAGTACATCATATCTGATAAGCTGTTCTTGACTTTGCCAGACGAAGAGAAACCACTCTGGCACTCCCACGAATACGAAGTCAAGAGCGGAGTGCTCTTCATGCCTGGAATCCCAGGACCTATTCAGAGACAGGATCTTGAAAAAGTATGCAAGACTTACGGGAAGACAATACATTTCTGGCAAGTCGACAGGGGTGACAATTTGCCCCTCGGAATCCCGCAGATTATGATGGCTTTGACTAGAGACGGGCAGCTGTATGAGAATCTTGCGGAGGATGTGGAGAAGAGACATGGTGTGAGCTTTCACAAGGAGAGGGATAACAGGGCCTATATGGAAGGACCTGAGCATGGGATACATCCTAAAGCTAATGCTGCCGCCAAAGGACTCAGGTCTGTTTTGAGGGAGATCGATTGCAAGCCCGTTGATTCTCTTCCCAGGGTCTTTGTTTGATTTTCATACTTAAAACTCTCCTTGTCGCTTTTCTGTATATGCTTTTTTACAGTAAATCCTATGCTCTGCAGTGTTGTGTTTTGTTCCTACAAATATGTAAGCTAATCTTTTCTGTATCAGATACTAATTAGCCCATGAAATTTTCTCACCATTATGCTAATCTTTTTTGCTTTGGTCTCTAACCCATCATATCCAGATCCATATCTTATCCTTCAAAATGAAGAAAAGGGAAAAGAATGGAATTGGGAGAGAGGTTGATACCAAAGCAGCAACAAAAGATGGGTTTCAGATGCTAACCAAATTAAGCAATATTTCCATTTAAGTATTTGAACAATTTTGCTTTAATAGTTCTGCTAGTTGATAATGGCACTTGGAACTTCTGAGAGCTACTATCATATTTGATCTTCTGTCATGTTCACTCAAAACATCTAAAAGGCACAAAACCAGCTGATCCAGCTACTATTCTAACAATCCCACCCAGCTCATCTCCATTGAGAAACACAACCAAAAGTAGTTTTAATTATGTAGCTGCAGAAGGGATTTCTGGGGGGGATAAAGTATGCAGACTTGCAGTCCTACAATTACTAACAACAGAACCCCACTTCAGAGCTATCTACTTTTTATCTGGTACTAAAAGCACTTAAAATAATTTGTTCATACCAAAGCATGAAATCATGAGTCGCAAACTATCTACTGATTTTGCAGGTTTGTATATTTTTAAAATACCATAAAACATTCATTTAAAGAAAAGAAAAGAAAAAAAAAAAAACAAATATAAAAAAACTTACATTGTTTTAGTAACCTATACATTACTTACTATCACCTTTCCTTTTCCCCAACATTTTCCCCCACATACTAATATCCCCAGGTCGTGTTCCTCACAGCCTCCCTCTCGCCCAAATGAAATGGGATGAATCAAATCAATAAGCTTTTTGATTGATTCTTCAATCAAGGCAAGCCTTGTAGATTGGATACGACCACTAATATCCCAGTTATTATTCCTTTCTCGACAATCTTGATAGTTATCAAGATTGATACATTGGTGCACGGACACACCACCACTTATAATTTAAGAAACAATATGTTACATGTAATCAAACATACACAACACCTGAGGCTGAACCTATCCCACTTAAAATGACTGGAAGTACATACCTAAATTCACAAGTTATACAACTCAGATTATACTATTGAATCATATCGCATAAAAAAAAAAGTGACAAATTCTAATGATAATTTTCCTGCTTTCAAGTTTCCTATGCAATCACATATAACGCACTTGATTGAAAAGGTAATACAAATAATAGCTGTAATCAAGAAAGAGCTTGGCCTGCAGATGTCATAAAAAATTACCTGTCAAAAACCAACATTTACTCAACATGAATTTAAGTATTTTGAGTCAGCCAATCTGCTCATACTCAACATGATGAAATTGATCTCAGCCACATCTCATCTCACTCAACACGAATGAAGCTTTGCCTAATCTAGAGAATTCCTTGCGAACTGGAAATAAAAATAAAAAAAGGGGGAAAATAAAACAAAACAAAACACAAAAGAAGGAACGAAAAAGGAGTAAGATACACCGTATTTATGGCACCGTTACATAGTAAAAGTAATGGAAAACATTACATTTAAACACTGGCAGAAGAATATGAAGTACTGGAAAACATTACATTTCAACACTGGCAGAAGAATATGAAGTCTCATCAAATACAAAGCTTATTGTACGAACTCACTGATGATAATTGACTGTATACCACTGTTCAGACCAATAAAATCAACTCTTCCAAACCAACCTCATATCTAATGACTGACTGCATAGTTCATACCATTGTTCAGACCAATAAAGTCAACTCTTCCAAACCAACCTCAACCTACTTGTGTTTGGGATAATTATTTTTTTCTGATTCATTTCTCGGGATATAGAAACCGATTACACTGTTAAATGGAAATTAAAGAGGATGGTCAGTCACATGAGGAGAAGGAATACAAAAAACAAAAGAAAAGCCTGCCCACAAAAATACAGAAAATTCCACTTATAACAGAAGCAGAAAGTGCATAAGGCTCCCTATCAAGAAAGGTAAACATGAAAACCAACAAAACCCAAGGAAGCATAGAAAAAGATAAATGCTAAGAAGTTTCCTAGATGATAAACATGCTTATTGTGTCCATGGATAATACATCCAAGCAGAAGCTTGCTTTTAATACGATGACCTGCACACATAGAAGAAATCCAATACCATTCTCTATCGAGAACATATGAGCCATATGACTTCATGAACATTCTAATTTACTTCAAAATAAAACCAAAAGAAGAATGCGTAAAATTTAAGTTGAGGGAGGAAAAGTGAACTAACCATAATCCTTCAAATAAACACTTTAAACAAGAAGTTCATTATCCAACAACAGAGTAAATAACCAAAAGATACATCTAGCAGTAAAAGACGTGCTACAAACATTGCACTGACAATGCCATGAGAAAGCAAAACATTTCTTCAAATACTTCGCAAACCGAGACCAGCTGAAGACTCGAATTCCCAACACGTTTCATGTGGACCTGCAAAAGATAAACAGAAAGTGCATGTATTCATGAAAAGCCAACAACCAGAAGAAATATCCCGCACCAAAGAAGAGTAAGCTGTCATTTGAAGAAAACCGCCCATCCTATGAAGAAAAAGCTCATTCCTCCTAATTATAAATATCATGCTCCAGAACCTTAATACATACATCGACATCTCCAACTACAGTCTTTGTCCACATGTAGGCCCATTATCCAATTAATTTTATATTGGTACTTTTAGTTAATATATCTTATGAATTGGGAGTGCTGCTTCTCTTGCAAGCCTTTAACCTTCAGATGACGGAGAACCTGTTTTCTTCAGGCTGAAAGATCATCATTGAAAGATTTCATGACTCGAGACTTCTGACAATATTATCCGCTGCGGTTGACTTTTCACAACCATTTTGACATTCCTGTAAACAACACAGTATAAACGTCAGCCATCATTACTTGTCAACAACAATGGAAAATTATAGTTTTTCTTTTGATTTTTCATTTTTTTAACATCATTGACATTACCATTCTGGAAAACTCCAGATGCTCAGTATCGGGCAGTTCACAATTTCTCAGACGTTCTGCATCCAAGGAAATGTCATTACTCTGTGACACTAAATTTACTTCATCACTATTAAACTTTGGCAGATCTGTGCTTTTGATACCATGATTATCATGTACAGATACATTTTCGATTGACTTCTTCAAGTCATAATTCTTATGCTTTGACGCCAGCAACCCATTATCATCCGTCGCAGCTGGATCCTTCAAATTGGCATTCGGTTCCCTGATGGAGTCTTCAGTTTTGTCCCAATTTTGTGGTTGATGCATTGATTTATCATCTCTTGTTTCCGCACTTTCACCTTTTGCATGATCCTTACCTTCCGCAGATTGTGAGCTCAAGTGCCTTTTGCGGTTTGATTCACTTCCTTCCAAACTTGCAGTTGACAACCTACTTCTGTGATGCCTACCTTCTGCTGATCTTGACCGTCCTCTATTACGATGCTTTGAATTGTCATCTTTACGATTATCTATTCTACCATCAGAATGAAGCTTTCTTTCTATAGACTTTGACCTGGAACGCCTTCCACGTTTTGCTCTAGATTTGTACAAGCAGCTTGGAGACCTGCTTCCTCTGTGGCCATCTGCAGATATTGACCTGGACTGCCTCCTATCACGATGCTTTGGTTTCTTATCCCTACTTACATCCCCCATCTCCTTAGACTGATGATTATCTTCGACAGATTTAGACCTGGTCCCCCTCTTCTGACGTTTTCTTAGTCTATCATCTCTACTCTCATCAGCTTTCTTACTGGAGTTATCTTTATCTAGAGCAGCTACTGACCTAGACCGTCTCCTATGTTTTGATCTATTTTCATCAACATTTCCTGCCGGTGACCTGCCTCTTCCACGATGCTCACCTTCCCTGGAAAATGACCTGGACCGCCTTCTCTCACGATGCCTTGATTTTCCATCTCGGACTTCATCCTTTTCTTCATCAAATCCTTCCAAAGATTTTGACCTAGAACGGTGTTTGTATTTTTGTTTGGCATCATCATTTCCAGGGGAATTCCGACTTCCTCTGTTATGCTTTGGCCATTTTGGACTAGTACGAGATGATTTCCTGGCAGAATTCTCACGGCCATGTTTCGGTGACTCCGAATCAGATCTATATGGTTTTCTACTATGAGGACTCACACTCCTACTCTTTCGTCTCCTTGGAGCAGGTGAATGATGTGATCTATCCGACTCCCTCCTAGATCTGTCTCCACCATTCCTAGTGTGAGTGTCTCTGGACAAAAGCCTATCACTGTCATATTTTGAATAATGGCGTGATCTTAGCGGTGATCTGGACTTATGATCTCTTCGATGGAGGTATGGAGGCGGGAAAGAGCGGGACCTCCGCCTTCGATGGAATCTCACCGGTGATCTTGATTTGGATCTTGACCTTGCACGAGAGGTTCGTTGATAATGGAGCGGTGATCTTGACTTCGATCTTGACCTTGCACGAGAGGTCGAAGGTGACCTGCAGAAGAAAGTAATCTGTTAAAACATTGCAAACATGAACCGCTATATCATATGGTCTGTCCAGAAAAGGTTGTACTGTATAGCTTCCAAGAATGACATGTTTTAAGTAAAGGGTCAAAAACTATTTCATAAGCACAACAAATCTTAAAAGCATTCAGTCACATAGAGAAACCACATCAGCTTCGACAGAAAATATATTTTTTCAGAAAAAAGAACCGTGTCACGTGCAAAGAATACACTAACTGTGCATCAATGTAAAATCAACCAGCTATTGTTCATGACCAAACGTCAAATCATCTATGTACTTCTGATAAAGAAACAAAGAACAAACAATAACACCAGTTGCAGAAACTGTCTCCATTTCCTTTCAAGAAAAAAGAACAACTGCAGAATAGTCAATACATAATCTAACTCTAATTTGTGTTTTTGTCACTCAGTTTTGCAAAAATGATATATTAACGAAGTAAACATGTTAAAAATAATGCAGTGACCTGGTGCCATAAACACAGGATAATATTATGAAAGTAGCAATCTAACATTCCATGACCAAGGTAGAGAACTAATACCTATATGGCCATAATAGACGTATGACATTCACTTTCACCCAAAACTAAATAAATAAATACATATAAATACAGAATATTCTCAGGACAGCAATTCTAACCTTGGATATCACATGTAATGTTCTTACACACACACACATGCATATTTGCGAATAGATTATACTTGACAGTGACTAAGGAACTAAACTTCTGAAAACGTAAAAATGAACTTACTTGCAAAACATAAATAAATGATAGATTGTCTTTCTGTTCATGTTAAAGACTCATGATCATCAGGATTGAGAATTTTACAACTCAAAATTGCAATGAAGCATGAAATAAAGTGCAAAATCTAAAGTAACTATAATATCTCCCAAATTTGGACAATGTA
>SKCR01053785.1:0-29900 GCA_019454045.1 Zanthoxylum bungeanum | reverse complement strand
GGTTCAATGTGTTTAATTATTGAACAAATCATTTATGAGGTTCCATAGTGGCTTAGGGATTGGTGAATGACAATAGGGGCAATTTGGGAATTGGAATAAATAAATAAAAACATGAATAGTAATGTTAATAATATTATTTTTTTGTTATTTGTTTTGAATTCCAATTCGGCCCAAACTCTTATTAGGGTTTTATAATATCACTAAACCACTAAATTAAGATCCAATGGCTAAGATTAAATTAGCATTTATCCCACATCGGATTCTTAATTAATTTTGTTATCTTTGAAGCACCTATATAAATCCAAAGAATTCTTTACAAATTTTTGCACCATACCTTTCATATCTTGGGTTTATATAAGTGAGCAACTCTAAAGTTTAAGAGTAAGCCATTGATTTTTGAGGATCCTTAAGTCTAAGTGACTAGAGGAACCTCGAGTTAAAAGTTTTGAGATATTTGCCTAGGCTAGCACCACGGGCAAAATACCCGTGCACTCAATGCGTATTCTTGCCGTTGAGTTTTGGCTTTGGTGTGTTCATCTTTGGAGGCCACACACTTGGGTGGCTCTTTGGAACGTGGAAGAGCTTGCTGAGTTCGAGAAAAGCTTGTAGATTGGAGGGAGGTTTGGAGGAGTCTTCGGTTCAAGTAAGTCTTTTTCTTTCTTTATTTTAATTAGAGTTCTTATGATAGTTAGCATGTTTAGGTTTATGTTCTTTGCATGTTTTATGAGTTTTTATGCTTAGAATATATAGTAACATGCTTAGGCTTGTAGAATAATCAAAACAAATGGGTATTGGGCAAATGGATAACAGCATCATAATTTGATTTATTAAATTTTCCGCCGCGCACTCGCGGCCGCTTCCCAACATAATATGTACGGTATTTTATGAGACATACACTCCATGGGAAAGAAAAGAATACTGTAGCACATGTTTTTCATACCATGTGTACATTTGGGACTATTAAGGGTAATACAAGTAAACATCTCAGTCTTGATGTTGTGTGAGACCCTTGAGATTATTTCAATCTCACATTGTACCTTTTAGACTCTTGTCTGCTTCTCAAAACTTAGATTTGATGATCGCTATCTTGGAGTGTTGCTGAAGGATCATGAGAGATTCGATCCGAAAGGACATCTCTGGAAAAGTGAATTGAATCAAGGTTGAGAGATTCGAGAAAGAAGAAAGATAATTATATGAGTAATATCACATTAGCTTGTATTCACTGGTCGACCAATTATGTTGTTCTATGTGATTAAACATGATTTTGAATACAAAATAAATATTACAACCAAAAAGAGATCGAGAGAGATACAATGTGATAAATGATCGATGATACTGCATACATAATCCACTATGGTGCTATCCATTTTTCGAGCAGCTATATATTCCTAACAGATGTATAGCAAGTGAGCTCTCGAAGTATGCTGGTCGCACGACACAATTGCTAAGTATGAATTATTCTTGTAGAGACAATAAAAATTGTTGATCCCATCATGTGTGAATGAGAGAAGTTGGAAATTATTAAGTAACAACAAAAGTTGTTAAATAACAATAATTAGTAAAATATTAAATGGGGAACATATGGTACACTCATGATGGTAACATTTTTGGAAGGGTTAGAGAAAGTCATTATGCATCCAAATACATGTGATTACATAGTAATCAATGCATGTGATTACATAGTAATCAAGGCGTCATCATCTAGAGCTGTGCCTAACCCTCTTAAACATGACTTAGGTAAGAAGCCTGCTAAGTGTAGTAATGTGATTCCTCCTTTTGTTCCTCATCTTGTGTCCCAACCTCGATCTAGATGTGTTATGGGTAAACCTCGCTCTCATCCGAGGTTTGTGTCAGTGTGCCATCACTGTGGCAAGACATGACATATTAGGCCTAAATGCTTCATGTTGCACAAATAAAAGAAGATGCCTAAGAGTGTGTCACCTAGATTTGACTCTTCAAATCTAGTGTCTCAAGTTTCTGCACTAAGCAAACAAGCTAAATTCCTTAGCTAGGAACTCTCAAGTGGAAGAGATTCCTAAGAAAGTTTGGGTGAGGAAGTAAGATATCTTCCCAACTACTTCTGAATGCCTTGTTAGGCATGATGAGAGTGCAGTTCGGTGTAACTCTTCATATAAGTTGCATTTGTTTTCCCATTGCATGTGTGAGCGCGTGTGTTTTATGTTGTTGCACGTTTATTTTCTTTTCACAGTATATGAGTGTGTGTGTTTTGTTTTTAGTATATGTTCCTTGGTATATAGGATGGAAACCCGGACATAAATTTCATAGCCGATTCCGAATGGACGGTAGTATGATCTGTATTCGGGATAAAACTTCACATACTATTAGATATTGACAAGCCATGTTATGTCTTTATTTTTTTGTGCATGTTATAATTGAAAGATAATATATATATATAAATTGCAAAAGACCAAAAATATTTTTGTGGCTTGTTCGAGCATGAAAAACATGTGCATGTGATCATGGTATGTAGGATATATGGTTATGCTTGTATAATATGCTTTTATTTTTCTTGATGATCTTTATGCATGAGTTTGTTTGATAAAAACTCTTGGTATATCTTGTGCTTGCACCTCACATACACCGTTTTATTTTGTCAAAGTTTGGTTGCATGTATGAGTTTTGGGACTAGCAATCTAATTTATAACATACTGTGTTTACTGAATAGTGTGACATTTGACTAGATGACCTTGTTATCCCCTTGTCAAAATAAAAAGAAATAAAATAAAAATTTTACATGAGACTGAAGTGCAAAAGAGCCAATGGGCCAAATTCAAAAGATAAGGGTAAAAATCCTTCACTCATAAGAGTATTTTTTTATGAGCTCATGATATTTATGGGAAAATAACATAGCATGCAATCGATGTTGCTTAATTTCAGGTCATAGTGCTGTGTTGTAACATCCCCGATCTGAGAGATGCTTCCGGTAAGGGAAGGACCGTTCCAACCCCATAAGCCTCTGACTCTGAGACTATAATCAATTACTAATACTCTTCTAAATTTTCTCTTATATATGAGACAGTGGCCCAAACTTAAATAACAATCAGACTCAACTACCATATATATAGCTGTATACACAGTAAGACTTGCTTTTATAAAGACTGTTCTCAAACAAAGACTAATACAAGATTTTTTTTTACTTATCACTGACTGGACTCTCTCTCTGACTCTGACTTTGGCTGATAGACTCCATACCCTAGTGACCACATCCGTATCCATCCTCCAGAGCTCGTCCTCCGATAGTACCTACAAAACCAGGAAACTGAAAGTGGGGTTAGATCGCTATACGATCTAAGTGAGTGGACGAAAACTAAAAACTGATGTAAAAAATTTCAGTTTCAAAACCATAGTTCCAAAGACATCTTTATATCAAAACTCTTCTCCGGAAACTTCCTTTGAAATCTCTTTATAAAACTTGTCTTTCTGAAAATTGATTTTGAAACTCTGGTTTCTGAAAACTATTTCTAAAAATCTAATTTCTAAAAACTGTGTACTGAAAATCTGAAACCTGTGAGCTGCTCTGTGTCTAAAAAACATTGACGTATGAGGGCGTTATGTATCGTCATCCCCTCATACGCCTAACTGTAGCCAGCAGTGCAAATCTATGACTTTGGGGCGTTACGTATCGTCGTCCCCCAAAACATGCCACTACTGTCTCTGAAACTGGTGGTCTTGGGGCATTACGTATCACCGTCTCCCAAGCCACAAAGTAGAACTAGGGGTGCAGATCTATGCTACCACCCAAGCTCTGAACTAGAGTGTAGGTACATGAACCTATGCCGTCATCCTGGCTCTGAAACTAAGATCTATGGGCGTTACGTATTGCTGTCCCGCTAATCCTCTGCATGTGCACATGTCCTCTGTATCCGTCAATTCTAACTATATCTCAAGTTACATACTGCGGTGAGTTTTTCCCTCATGCCTCGAAAAACCATAAACTCATGCTTTAAAACTTTTCTGTCTAAAACATAACTTAAAGCATAAGTTTTATGAAATAACAGTGATAAAAGAAATCTAACGTCCTAAAGCATAAAAAGATAAGTCTGTTATCAAAACAATAAAATGAAAATCAATTTAAAGAAAGAGTGTCCACTCACTGTGCTTGGAAACTGGCTTGAACTATACTACTTCGTCGAAGGATATCGCAATTCCTGCAATGGTCTAAAGGTGATAGCTGGATCAGAATAACAGTTACGAGATGAATTCTAGAACTAGGCTAAACTGTTAGTGTTCCTAGAACATGCCAAGATCGTCTAAGAGTGATTCGTGTGTGAATTAATCGAAGGGAGTTGCGGAAAAATCACCTTGATCAGTTGTAGCCTTTCAAAATCCTTTGGATGTAGTAGCTCGGAGCTTGAAATTGAGTTCTGGTGAATCAAGGAATTTCACTCCTAGACTTTTCGTTATACTCTACTTACTCCAGTTCATCCCGCATAAGTTATCAGTTTGGAATAATTCTAGGTCTGTGGTTTATGTCCACTCTTTTTATTTTTTGACTGTCAAAACTTCTTATATTAAGTAGATTGGGTTCTAGTAGCTTTGCTGGGAGCTGAACTGTATGCTTACTTTTGCTTAAACAGCACTTCGTGCTATAAATAGGGACCTAGCGACTCGATTATGGCTATAGTCTATGTTCTTTTCATATCTTATGTTCATTGTTGCTGCAAATCTAGTTATGGTGTTCTATACTGATTTGCCTTCCATGTTTTAGTAATGTTTAAAGGTCATCTGTCGAATACATGCGAACATCACATGTCTTAAGGATTCACTCCATATGCTAATTGCAACTCTGCAGTAACTTATCTCCTCGATTATGTACTATTCTGCACATCTACCAAACCACCCATACCCGTGGCTGAAGCCGTCCCAAACCCGTAGTGGTTTGGTCAACTTAGACTAGGGCTGGGTACTTATATAACTTATGTGAACTAACTCGTAGTGGATCTTTAGTTGTATTCTGATACTATGAAACCTTGCTGTTATATACTTTATCTTTACTTACTAGGTATTCCTCTACTATCATTACTGTACCTCCACAGCTTTACTTCTAAACTTTTTCCTTTGCACTCTTCTTGCATTCTGCTTCATCTTATGCTATACTAAGAACTCCCGCAGTTTATAAGTCTGACTCCTTATCCGAAGGTCATATTTTCCTTTACCTATACACTATTATGTCTAACACTGGTTCCTTTGTATCTCAGTCGTCACTTGACTGCTTCTTGTCTCTGTACCATTCCGTCTATACAACTTTTCAGATTCTTTAACTTGAGGCTATCTCACACTTTTACTCTGGCCTTATACTAAGTCTGAAGATCTTCTTCCACTATACCTTGACTAATTTCTGGGAACATCTTGAGGCAATCATCAGGATCCACCTCTGCTGCTGTAGTCTATCGAGGGTTGGGAGGGTGGGACCTTGTTCTGTAACTTTTCTAATTATGGTGGCCTAGTTGCACATACGACTGAACTGTAAGCCTAGGACTCTCGTGTATATACGTCTGGTATCATTTCCCACACTAAGGTACTACTGCTAAAACCGTCTGGTTGTCTCTTCCAACTTTTACTTCTGATCACATCCGACTATCGAACTCACTGCCTCTGTTTAACTTATCAACTTGACTATCTAGCCATCTCGTGGTTGATTTGATCTGCTCATTGCTGTTCTGTACTGATTCTTTTCTTTACTAAATTGTAGGTTGAGGGGTGAGCATAAATGTATTCCATTGGGATCATGTGGTCTGCATTCTATTTGACATTTAGGCTCTGTGACGATCTGGTTAGTGTTTGCCTGCTTTCTAGAATCGGTATTTCTAGAAGGGAGGGTTGTCATTGGTTTTGCGGGGACCTGGTCAACTACTCAATGTTTTAAGATTCATTACTTTTTATTGATTTCTCTGAGGTTTACACTTATCTTACTGTCTCCAGACTTCTTTTCTTATTTCACTGTATGTACATAATCTTTTTGCCACATATGTTTCCTTCTTACTATCTTCATACCCTATTCTTGGCTCTAGACTATACTACTGAGGCTAGTGGTGGTTCATGTTGGACAATTATGACCCATAACATCACTATTTGTAAAAGACATTGTGGTTTTTGTACAAATTAACTATGTGACAAATGAAATTGCTATTTTATCATTTTGTAATTAGATTACTTGAATATATAAATGATAAAGTCATAATGATTAGTTCCGGATTAATAAGATATGAGGCAGTATCAATCCACTAAATGTTTAATCATTAAATATCCCTAGTCGTAGTATTATCGAGACTGGACATCGATAATGCGGAATAGGCTAGTATTACACTTGTGCGCGTTATGGAAGCGTAACAACATAGTTCTCATATATTTGGGTATTGGATACTCATGCAAGTGTAATAGGAGATTCTGTTTACCGATGGTACGGAAACAGCTTCGCTCTAGATAGACCCCTCGGAATCCCATTGGTAGTATGGCTATGTGTCTATGGGAATCCGAATCAAGGTAGGTGTATTTGGTCTTAACCTGAGACTTGCATCGCTAATACTTGCGACAATCAATACACTTTGGTTTTGGTCGTCCCGGGCTTTAACAAGTTCTGTGTATACCTCTTCTGGGTTTATTGAGAATTATAGTGTATTGGGTGTGATATCAAGATGGAAGTGTCACTTCAGTCATATGGAGATGATGATCACGCAGAGATACAAAACTGGTACTCTATTATGTTGCAACTATCCGGATAATATGAGAAGTTCATGATTATCCGATTAAAGAGACTAGTCGCTAGTGATCCGATATATGCTTTGTACGGGGCAGACACAATTCCAGCCCCAGGCCTAGCATGTGACATCCGATGTTGGATCGTAATGTTGGACAATTATAACTATAGCGTCATTATTTGTAAAATACATTGTGGTTTTTGTACAAATTAACTATGTGACAATGAAATTGCTATTTTTATCATTTTGTAATTAGATTACTTGAATATATAAATGATAAAAGTCCTTATGATTAGTTTCGGATTATAAGATATGAGACAGTATCAATCCACTAAGGTTTAATCATTAAATATCCCTAGTCTTAGCATTATCGAGACTGGACATCGATAATGCGAAATAGACTAGTATTGCACTTGTGCGTGTTGTGGGAGCATAACAGCATAGTTCTCATATATTTAAGTATTGGATACTTATGCAAGTGTGATAGGAGGTTGTGTTTACCGATGGTACGGGAACAGCTCGCTCTGGATAGACCCCCGCGAATCCCATTGGTAGTATGACTATGTGTCTATGGGAATCCGCATCAGGGTAGCTGTATTTGGTCTTAACCTGAGACTTGCATCGCTAATACTTGCAACAATCAATACGCTTTGGTTTTGGTCATCCGGGACTTTAACAGGTTCTGTGTACGCCTCTTCTGGGTTTATTGAGAATCGTAGTGTATTGGGTGTGACTTCAAGACGGAAGTATCACTTCAGTCATATGGAGATGATGATCATGCAGGGATACAGAACTGGTTCTCTATTATATTGCAACTATCAGGATAACATGACAAGGTCATGATTATCCGATCATAGAGACTAGTTGCTTGTGATCCGATATATGCTTCGTACGGGGCAGACACTATTCCAGCCCCAGGCCTTACATGTGACATCTGATACTGGATCACAATACGCAATACTACGTATACCACGCCTGATAAATATTATATATTCCTTAAAGAATATTTCTGGAGAATTGGGTAGGCACGACGCTTTGCTAGAAGCCAACCATGTCTTGTAATCGGTAAGAACGTGGTACCAGGTACGCACGTGTTCGGATAGTTCGACGACAAGATTTACTGCCAACATATCCAGGGATCTCATGGGTCACTTCCCGAAGATTCACCGATGACGTTTGACTCGAACATAATTAATTTGGATTAATTACGGCAAGAATTTATCTGGGATAAAATTCGATAAGAAGAGAGAGAGCGATTAATTTAGAATTAATCGATTAAATAATATATTCTATATATTAAATAAAATTAGATTTCCTAACGGAATTAAAATTGGATTTTAATTCGGGCGAACGAATTAATTTAGAATTAATTCGCGAGCGACTTTAATAGTAATTTAGCTAGGCATAATTATTTAATTAAATTTGATTTAATTAAGTCACAACGAAAATTCGTTAATTCGAAATTAACGAACCCGAGCCTGGAATATTTGCGGGCCCACTCGGATTTTGAATCAAGTAGGGCCCACAAGTCACATCACTAGTCAACTTTGTTACTTTATGGTGATAGAAGTTGGTTGTTGCTTATCTTGCACTCTTTGTCATTTTGGAATGACTTTTTACCAACTTTGGATTTTGGTAATAGGAAATTGTTTTTGGAAAATCAATTACACAATTCAAAAAAACAAGAAAATCTCTCTCATTACTCTCTTCTTCTCTTTCACGGTGAAAGAGCTTCTCCGAATTGTTCACTTTGCCGTGAACTACAAAGATCAATAGGAAGTGATTTGTTGCAATTTTTCTTCCTAAGCTAGCACTTAAAGAGTCATTCAAAGGTGATAGGGAAACATCCCTTGAGTTTGGAATCTCATTCACCAAGCTTGGAGCTCAACACACAATTATCAAAGAGGAGCTTTGAGCACTTCAAAGGAGGCAAAGTTTTGTTGTCTACACATCCTACCTAACCGATCAATGTAAGTTATTCCGCAAACTTCATTGAGTATTCACACATATTTTATGCTTAATGATCTTGGATTTGTTCTTAGAGAACCCAACAATGGTATCAGAGCCTATTTAAGCATGAAATGAACTTAGGGTTTATATACTTTATTTTGGGGATTTTGTGATTTGAGCATGATATCTTCAAATTGATGGTTGGTTAAGCTTGGATGATGTTAAATTAGATTTAAGCAACTTAAAATTTGAGAAAATAAATTGGATTAATTTTCCCTAATTTTGCTTGCCATGGCCGAATGTAATGAACCCCAAGCTCATGGTGATTTTAATTTTTTAAGACCATTGGATGTGTTTAAAAAACATGAGATATATTGATTTGTGATTTAATTGGATTGATATCAAAATTGGTTAATTTTATGCATGAAAACCGTGAGTTGAGGAACATGTTAATGACTTGATTTTGTTTCAATAATGTTGGACATGTATTGAAAATGATAAAGCATGATTAATTATGTAAATGGTATTTTGGAAATGTTAATTTGAATAATAATAATTATGGCTATACACTTTAATTAAATAAATTATGATATTTGGAATATTAGAATTTAATTAATTAGGCTTAATTTGGAATTGGGCTAAAATGTTATATTTGGGCCTAATGGGCTTGGTTGGGCCAAGTTGGTTTAGGACAATTGGATTGGATCCAAATTGGGCCTAAAACCATTCCATTAAGTCCAAATATAATTAATGGTTTTTTTAAATTTAATTGGGCGTAATGGGCCGAAATTAATTTTATGGCAAATATGGTGATTCCTTAATTGGGCCTTGGCATTTGGGTTTGACACATATTGGCCAAAGCCCATGCCTTAAGAAATTAATTGAAAGCCCATTGGACTTTAATTAAATTGACATTGGATGTTAATTGGGCTTTGAGACCCATTAAGATTAGATTTAGAATCTAAGTCGTAAAGGCACATTAAAAGTGTAATTATTTAATTTTGAATTAAATAAGAATTAGTATTGAATACAAATTAAATCGGATTTAAAATTGTAGTTCGATATAATTCGAGAATATGCTCTTTGAGTACTTATTCTTAAACGAGTTGGACTCGCGCAAATCAAATCGTTGTTTGAACATTGGATGATCATTTAATTCAAAGATTAATTAATTGGATTAGATTGATTGAATAACATGCTTTGTGTGAATACATGGATGTATTGTATGAATAATGTATATCATATGGATATTAGATGGGTGAGGGCAATTTTGAAAATTGTTGTAATAAATTTAGAATTTCTTAAATTGGACCTGCGTGTCCAGCCTTTATCTCTTGACTCTTTGTAATTCTCTTCTCACCAATTCCCCTCAATGTTAATGAGGTTTCTTTATTGTATTATGTAATTGGGTAGAAGTTAGAATAGTGCTAGCCAGAGAGAGGAAATTGAGTGATTTGTTCTAGGAACAATTTGTGAGATATCCATCTGCATATCATTATTATTTTATTTATCGCACCTTATTATGCTTTTAGAATGCATGCTTAAGGGTGTATGATGAGACCTAATCAAAGATTATAAATTGGTTGCCAATTTACGCGAAAAACCCTCAATCAAATATTAAGCATTTTCCTTCCATTGAATGGTTCTTTCTCAAGATCCAAGATTGTCATTGGTTTGTTGGCCAAAGTCAAGATCAATGTCCATCGCGGATGTGTTTGAACCATGAAAGCTTTATTCCATATCACATGTCTTGGGCAAATTGTGATTTGTTGGCCAAAGTCAAGGTCACTTTTTGTTCATCGACATAGATTACGAAGTTTTCCAAGGTCAATGGGTCCCGCTTAACTGGAATCATTAAGCTTGTTGAGCCAAAGCCAAGGCTTAGTTGATTCAGAGGAAAAGGTTAGGAAAATATATTGGATATATTGGCATATATATTGTATATATGTTTCGGAGTTGGAGGTCCACCTACCGGATCTAGGAATTGGATGAGATCCAATTGATCTTAGAGATCTACCTATTTAAATATCATATAACTTGTTGGCCAAAGTCAAGGTTGTGTGTTATTTAACGGGATCCTAGCCCACCTAGGTTTCACGAGTACTCAAAAGAGGGTTAGAGGCTCGCCGAAAAATAGTGGGAGGCCAGTATTGAGTTTGCAATTTTGTTCAAATACTTGCCAATACGCTCTTTCAAATTATTTCGTCATTTTAAATATTTATTAGTTGGACTAATATTCTATTATTTTTCTTGTAACAGTTGGACTGTACCCAAAAATCGTTAATTGAATAGTTAGACTATTGCAATTAAGATAACTGGAAAGATCGGGGTTAGAGACATTATAATGGGCGAAAATGTCTTTAATAGTGTGAACTTTCCTGTCTGGGATATGAACCTCAAGATTGTCCGGGGGGCTGAGAGGATGCTCTATACGATAAAGAGACCTCTCGGGCCTAAGCCCGGAAATGAGCAGCCGCTTGAGCTTAAGCTTTGGAAGACTCATAGCGATGACAACTAAACTGCTCAATCAGTCATGCTCACTACGATGACCCCTCAATTTCGTCGCCAGAACAAGGGATTTGATCCCTATAATATGATGGCAAAATTGAAGGACCTTCATCGATCTAACCTTAGATCGCAAAGGTACGAATTGCAGAAGAAGCTTTTTCGCTCTCGAATGTCAAAGGGTACATCTATCGAGCACCATGTGTCACAGATGATTACTGAGATTGAACAGCTGGGTCAGCTAGGCATAACATTTGAGGCTGAGACTTCTATATATTTGATCTTGTAGTCTCTTCCTGACAGCTGGAGCGGGTTCATCATGAACTACAATATAATGAACCAAGACCATACTCTTGGAGAGCTGATGGCAATGATGTGTGAAGCAGAAAAAGAGCTATTGATGGGCAAAAAACGTGAGGCGCACTTCGCTTCAACATCTCAGTCTCCCAAGGCTTGGCCGAAGGCTACTGGAGGTGTAAAGAAGAAGAAGAAGAAGGGCAAGGCCAAATCGTCAAAGTCTTCTGGGAAGGCAAAGACAAATCCCAAGATGTATGCCTGCAGTGTGGCAAACGGGGTCACTGGAAGTGTGACTGCCGTGAGTACAAGGCGCACATGAAGGAAATCAAAGGGGCAAGGCACTAGCTTCATGTATGTTTATTATAGAAATAAACATGTCTACTTCTAGTTTTAAAAATTGGATTTTTGATTCTAGTTGTGGTACTTATATATATACTGATGTGCATGATCTGCGGATTAGCAGGAGACTGGCCTCATGGGAGATTGATCTACGAGTTGGAAACGGGACCAGAGTCGCTGTTTTGGTTGTAGGGACTTATATTTTGGAACTGCCCTCGGGGCATGTATTAAACTTATCAGACTGTTATTATGTACCTAGTTTGACTAGGAATATTATATCTGTATCTTTATTAGCCCAATGTGGGTATACTTTTGTATTTAGAAACACTGAGTGTTTTATGTATAAAAATGATATGGAGATATGCAATGCTGATGTGAATAATGGTCTTTATATTTTGAATATATATCAATCTCAAACATATAATGTAACAAACAAAATGCTTAAATTAAGTAACAAAGATGAAACTTATATGTGGCATTGTCGTCTGGGACACATTAACAAGACTCGCATATCCACACTTTCGAAGAGTGGGTACTTGGACGGATTTGATCCAAATTCAAATGACGTCCGTGAATCTTGTTTATTACGCAAAATGCCTAAAACACCTTTTAGCGGTAAAGGTGCACCTGCCACCGAACTGTTAGCCCTCGTTCATAGTGACGTATGTGGCCCATGTCTATCCAGGCTAGAGGTGGATATGAATACTTCGTAACCTTTACGGATGATGCATCGCGTTATGGTTATGTGTATCTTATGAGACACAAGCCGGAAACCTCTGAGAAATTCAAAGAGTTTCGACACGAATTAGAAAAATAGACCGGAAAAAGTATGAAAATATTACGGTCGGACCGTGGTGGATAATACTTGAGCAATGAGTTTCTCGATTACTTGAAATAGTATGGTATTCTTTCACAATGGACTCCTCCCGGAACACCGCAATTAAACGGTGTGTCCGAACAAAGAAATCGAACTTCTCCATGAAAGATTTAGGAGAAGCAGCCTACATCCTCGGCATTAAGATCTATCGTAATAGATCTAAGAGGTTGTTAGGACTTTCTCAATCACGTACATAGATAAAGTTTTGAAAAGATTCAAAAGGAAGATTCCAAAAGAGGGAATTTACCTACTTTTCATGGAATAAAATTATCTTATTATCAATGTCCACATACTCCTTCAGAGAGAGAGCGTATGAGTAGGATTCTTTATGCTTCAACAATAGGATCGATCATGTATGCTATGCTATGTACAAGACCTGGTGTCTCTTATACTCTTAGCATAAGGAGCATGTATCAGGCAAATCTTGGTGAGCAACACTGGGCAGCTATCAAAACAATCCTCAAGTATCTGAGAAGAACTAAGGATGTGTTTTTGACATACGGAGATTGTTCTAAGATGAAAGTCATTGTTTACTATGATGCGAGCTTTCAGACCGATAAGGATGACAACAGATCACAAACAGGATATCTGTTTACTTTGAATGGCGGAGCTGTCAGTTGGAAAAGCTCAAAGCAGTCAACTACAGTGGACTCCACCACTGAAGCCGAGTATATTACAGTATTTGAGGCAGCTAAAGAATCAGTCTGGATAAAAAAAAGTTCATCACAGAGCTGGAAGTGCTTCCGGCGATAAAGAATGGCATCACGATGTACTGTGACAACACGGGCACCATTGCTCAATCAAAGGAACCAAGGTCCCACCAAAAATCCAAGCATGTACTCAGGCGATTTCATCTCATCAGGGAGATTGTTGAGAGAAAAGAAGTTATTATAGAGAAAATACCCACAGAAGATAATCTTGCAGATTCTCGAACTAAAGGGTTGACTCAACAAAAGCATGATAGGCACACCCGAGAGTATGGTGTCCAGATTCATACTAGTTGGCTGTAGTGCAAATGGGGGATTGTTAGGGATATGCCCATACCCAACTTGTGGATAGGCTATATTTACATGTATTTGTAATATTTTCATTAATTAATAAAATGGAAATCTTTATTATATGTTTCTTACATAAATTATATGAATCATCAAACAATGTAATAAAGCCCTTGGAGTAATAAGATGATGGCTTCCATGCCTTATGAGAATCATTTCTCTCAAACGTTCCCAGTCATAGTTTTATGAATAATCTGGGCGTTCACAAAGCGGAGAGACTAGCATGATGATATGATCCACCCTTAAGTGGGGTAGCCGATCTCATAGGCTACTAGCGGAGATCCATCCGCTTGGTGTATCACATGGATGCATGAGTTGCTCGTGTCCATCGAACTGACCGCCGAAAGTTTTCACATGGAGTGTTTATCCCATTTGTCTGTGAGAACTTTCATGTATCGATTGTATGACTAGTCCTTAGACTTGAGGTCCTTACAATCTTATGTGTGGATCAAATAACTTTGACATTCTCCCTCTCCGATTCAAAAGATACGGTCATAAGGGTATGATTGGAGTCATTTGTTGAAACACATGAAGTTTGTAAAGATACAACAAAGAATCGCCACTCTCTCGGATAATATTTCTTATAAGAGTAGTATTCGAGTTCGTGGGTTGATATGTGTGATCAGTGCTTGAGACTGTGGTCGCAACAGAAGAATCATATGAGATTCTTGGGTTAGCACGATTCATGACACTATTAACATCATACCTTTGACTATATGGGTAGACATTTTCCATACCCTAGGTCAAACGGTATGGATACAGTGAGGCGAGGGACCGTAACATATGTAAATCACATACAGAATGGGTATATATATTTCCTTCTCATTTGGGGGCCTTGGCATATTGCTAGATGTCAACCTTGGCATTGAAATCGAATGACCATTTGATCAGAGGATAATTTATGTTCGATTAAATTATCATGATTCATTTCATGTCTAACTTGAGGGGAACCCAAAAGGTCATACACAACAAAGTCGAAATCAATGGTTAACAATGCACAATACAAATTTAACAGCATATATGATTGTTGTAGGAATTGTTCATAAATGGTTCAATGTGTTTATTATTGAACATATCATTTATGAGGTTCCAAAGTGACTTAGGGATTGGTGAATGACGATAGGGGCACTTTGGGAATTGGAAAAATGAATAAGAAAAAAAAATCTGCTTTTTTTTTATAAAAATTTTATTTGTTTTGAATTCCAATTTGGCCCAAACTTTTATTAGGGTTTTATAATCTCATTAAACCACTATATTAAGATCCAATGGTTAAGATTTAATTTGCATTTATCCCACATCGGATTTTTAATTAATTTTGTTGTCTTTGGAGCACCTATATAAACCCAAAGAATTCTTTACAAATTCTTACACCAAAACCTTTCATATATTGGGTTTATATAAGTGAGCAACTCTAAAGTTTAAGAGTAAGCCACTGATTTTGAGGATCCTTAAGTCTAATTGACTAGAGGAATCTCAAGTTAAAAGTTTTGAGGTATTTGCCTAGGCTAGCACCAAGGGCAAAATACTCGTGCACTCAAGGCGTAGTTTCTTGCGTTGAGTTTTGGCTTTGGTGTGTGCACCTTTGGAGGCCACACACTTGGGTGGCTCTTTGGAATGTGGAAGAGCTTGCTGATTTCGAGAAAAGCTTGTAGATTGGAGGGAGGATTGGAGTCTTCGGTTCAAGTAAGTCTTTTTTTTAATTTTTTTTAATTAGAGTTTTTATGATAGTTAGCATGTTTAAGTTTATGTTCTTTGCATGTTTTATAAGTTTTTATGCTTAGAATATATAGTAACATGCCTAGGCTTGTAGAATAAAAAAAAAAGGGTATTGGGCAAAGGGATAGCGGCATCATAATTTTTAATTTTCCGCTGCGCACTCGCGGCCGCTTCCCAACAATTATGTCCTTTATTCAAGATGAAAATCCTTCCATGAATATCTTGAATTATTACCGGAAGTCCAAGGCAAGTTATAAAGAATTGATAGTAAGGTCCTGAGAATATTCACTCCAGGGAATATGAAGAGAAAACTATAAGAAAGTAATGCAATAAGCACATATTCTTAAGCAATCAGAGGTGATAAGACAAAGATATAAAATCAGATAGATAAGAAAGTGCTATAATCTATATTAGTAAAAGGAGAATATAATAAGCTTGAGCAAAAATAAAGAATGTTAGATAAGCTTAAGTCATGATTCTCTCCTTCTAAGTAAGATTCCTTTCCTCATTCTTCCAATTATTTCAAACTGATCCAATAACCTTGAATATCCCATATAGATATCAAATTCTCCGAATGACGAGGATTAATCAGAAAAATAAGAGAAGTAAGAAATCTGAATTAGTCGTGAAAGTTTCCAATAGACACGAGATACTAAAGAGAATGTAGAAATTCTAGAACCAAACCCAGGCTTATAAGTAAGTGAATTAATGGTCGTGAGGAAAAATGGTTAGTTTCCTTAACAAAGGAAACCGATATAGATTTGGCCCAAAAATTACCAAGAATTTGAACATCCCAGTATTACCAGATAAGAAATTTATCCTGACAAAATCTATCTCATACCTATCTTACATAAGTATTAGACCCTACCATGACATAGAAGATAAAAACAAGGACATCGACATATGTTGACATGTAAATTATTACCCCATTCTTTACCACCACAGACAAAGATAACAATAAGGAAGCTCGACGAGAATTTATCTTAAGCAAGAAACAGAGAACATTGAAAGATAGACCACCCAGAGAATAACTAACAAAGTTTCAAATGATAGAAAAGAAAGAACCCGAACCAAGTCAAAATGGATAAGTTTATAGTACGGAGAGAACCCTTAGATCAAACAAATGCCAGTAGAAATATGTGTGAGCTTAAAGGAACAGACCCATGAGATTGGAGAGACTATGGAGTCAGCAAGAGTACCGGAATGAACAGTAAAATTAACTAGTATAACTGTAACCTATGGTAAAAATAAAAAGTAGAAGTCTAGAAGTAGCCCATTAGAAAGAATTGCTACTAGCTTCGGCAATATGACCTAGAGCCAAGGGATAAAATATGGAGATAATAAAGAAGGATACAGTTAGTAACAAGAAATTTTAGTTCGTAAAACATTAAGTAAATGTACACCTCGGGATGATTGAAGCATATAGACACCTAACTAGACCATCACTGAGCTTAAGTAAATAACGTAAATGTGTACTCGCATATCTCTATGGAATACATACTCACCCCTCCACTTAGATCCCAGTAAGGAGAAAAACCAACAAAGAAGTGTATTTAACATAATAGATAGATCACGAGACGGCTAGATAGCCGAACCAATAAGTTCAACGTGACATAGATAAGAATCATGAGATGGCAATGTTCTATATGAGATAGAATAGTTTGAAGACACAGTAAATCCAGCAAAATCTAGAAGTCGTCGTTGAATTGGAAGCCTTTAAGAGAGTAAAGGCTCAAAAGAGCGAAGGGACAAGAGAGAGAGCGACTCTCAGGAATATAGTATATGACTTATAAAAAGTGTCATTGTATATTTAAATGGAAGAACTAGTTGGAGAATAGCACCTGATCCAATAGATTTAGTAGAGATGTCACGAGCAATCGAAGTTTATGGAGTTCCCAGGGAAGTAAAGATGTAAGGAGTTCAAGGAACTGAGATAAGAAGGAAATCTAAGTAATGGAGTAAACTTCGTAAGGAGGAATAACAACAGAAATATAGTAGGACTCTGAGAGAGAGTAATGACTTTAGATGATTAATCCATAGAGACTAGAAGAAAAGTACAAAGGCATTATGATGGAGCTTTTAGAGAGCATGACTCAATGAGAGGTTCACAATAGGAGGTAGTATGATCGATAGTTGGAAAATGGTTCATGAGTGAAGTTGAAGTAGGAAATTAAATCATACCTAGTGACCGGCGTAAACACACACGTATAACGCAAGCGCACGTATCGTTCAAGTAGTATAAAAATATCGATCCCACGAGGACTTAATATCTAAACTATTAATTTTATGAGGTCAAATGATTACTAATATCTAACAAGTTGATTGATTGATTTGAAATGGTGACGATTCTAAATTTAAAAGTAAGTAAATAAAATTGTCGAAAATAGGTTTTAAGAAAATTCAATATTAAAAACTATCTAGGGTTGTGATTTCTTCCAATATCATTTTAAAGATGAAGTGGTTATCTTAATTTGGGTAATATATTGATTTATTAACCTGGAACACTAAATTATGTGTAAGCCTCTGTCGATGGTCAGACACAAATACCCAGTTTAACCCAATTGAACCATATGTCTATGTCAACCAAATTATCTGGATTCATTAAGTTTAAGTTCCAATTTTGGCTACCCCCGCCCAACAGGTATATTCCTATCCTGTAAGGAAATCTATTAAAGGGTTATCTATCCTCAAGGAAGATCGTGGGCTATTGAGTCTAAGGCTGAAACCTAAAATCCCTATGTCTAGTTCATTTTAGATTTACCAGATCAATTTTATTAATGGCCAGTTAATGAAAAAGCATTAAGTTTAAGACACAATAAATAAATCTTTATATTACCCAAGCTATAATCTAACCCTTATAAAACGGTGATATTGGATTTCTTCACAACCCCAGATAACTAATTTAGTTACCACACATAACTAGGGCTAATAAAAACTTAAAAGTAAAAGACATAAAATGAAAATGCTTGAAAGTAATTGCGGTAAAGTAAAAGCTGAAAAGTAAATTACAATAAAATAAAAAGCTAAGGTAAAAGGAATTACTTTTACTACTACTATTTAGATATCTCCCATAAAATAATATATAAACTTGTGATATTATTTTACCAACCGACCAATCTGGCGGTATCCTGATTAAGTCAAATTAAGTCCAACCAGCCATATAGGTGGTAATATTTGTCCATAATCCAGCCATAAAGGCGGTACCAAAATAAATTTACCAACCGACCAATCTGGCGGTATCCTTGATTAGTCAGGTTTAAACCAGATTAAATTGAATTGCCAACCGACCAATATAGCGGTATCCTTTATTAATCAGTATTTTAAATAGTGAATATATTATTTTAAGGGAGATTAATCTAAATAGTAATAGTAAAAGAATTACCTTTCACCCTAGCTTGGGAAATTACCTCCTCATTACTGAAAAGTAAAAACTGAAAAATTAAAGAAAAAAAGTATTGTGAGTAAAAGTAAATTGCGGAAAGTAAAAACTGAAAAGTAAATAAAAGAAAGTGCGAAACTGAAAATTAATTACTGAAAACTAAAAATAAACAAACTAGATACAATCTTCTTATTTATTCATTAAGAATTTCAAGGAAGAAAGTATGAATTTTACAAATGAAATGGCTTGGTATTTATAGGCAAAATTTTGCCAACATCAAATCATCCATCAAATTCTCCACCAAATCCATTATTAATTTCTTCCACTAATTACTCCACCAAATCCATAATTGCTCCACTAATTGCTTATCTTGTTTGGTGTTGATTTGATAATTTTTATTAATTATTAATTAATTAATATTTTGCTTTGAAAATGATTGATAATGACTTTTAATAATTACACTCCACACACTTCTGGATGGTTCATCAATTTCGGTCATGAAATCATCAGAATTCGAAAATATTTTCTCTTTCAAAGTTGTAGATCATTGAGTCTTCTTTAATCTGGAACTTGAAATAAGCTCAATCCGATATCTGAGTAAAAAGTTATGCCCAAAATACGACAGATGCACAAAACTGGAATTTCCAAAACTGCACTTCGTCAAAAACGCCTTTCAAATTTCCAATCTTCAAAATTAATATATCAAGTCCAATAATTGCCCTTATTTGATCCACATTTCGTCCTAATGATTTCATTAAGACCCGATATTATTTTATCTGCAAAATAAACTAAAACACATCAAAACGTTCATCAAACCCGAGAAACTAAACAAAATATTAAGTAAAAGGGGCGGTAAATATTGATATATTTCCGCTCATCACCTAGCAGAAGTACCTTAGTGTGGGAACCAAAACCATGTATGTAAACATGTGAGTCCTAGACTTATAGATGATCAGCACATGCAACTATAGCACGGGTAGCTAGTAAGATCATCATAACCAGAAAGGCTTAAAGACCAATTCCCACCCTCCCAACCCTCGTTTGTCAATAGCAGCAAAGAAGGATTTTGATATTCACCTCAAGAATAATCCCAGAAATAAGTGAATGCGTAGGTAGTAGGAGACCGAAACATAAGACCTTCAGATTTAGTACAAGAGCATAATAAAAAAGGAAAATAACTTTAAATAAAGGATTTGGGAGAGAAACTGTCTAGATGAAATGATGAAGAGAGAAAGTAGTAGTTAAGCAATAACAGTATATAATAGAACCAGTGTTAGACATGGCAAGGGACATGTAAAAGATCATATCATTCCGATAAGAAGACAAAGACATAGACCACAAAGGTTTCAAATATAGAGCAGAGCAACATAGTAGATTGTGAAAGCATAGCAGAGAGCCTTTGATTGTAGTATAAGACCAAAATTTTATTAAATATAGAGTGGAGGTAAGATAACAATGACCAAGAAGTTGAGGCTTAAGTGTTGGTTTTTATTAAGGTCCCAAGATCAAACAAGACATGAAAACATTGTGTGAACACATCAACGGAGGTAGCGGAATACTCACATCGATCGGTTGTGACGATTTGAAGACGAATGAAGCCACAAAGTGCACTGCCATTCACGCCCACTGCAGAAGTTCACTGCCTCCAAAAACAGAAATTTGAGATGACAAACGGAGCTCCAAGCCTCGTCCGACGGATCCCGGCTCATGGGTGAACCTCCCTACCACCTTCGCATATCTCGTAGTGTGCTAGTACTTGAGTTTTTGCCACAAAAACTCACTCTTTGCTTCCCATTTGCTCACGCCAATTGGCTTCAAAAACCAGAGAAGAAAATCAGTTTGGGCGTGACTTGGAAGAGAGAAATGAGAGAGAAGAATGTTGTGTAATAATTGGTAAAGCATTTTCCAAAAATGCCTTTATATTTTTTCCAAGAAAAAATACAAAAAACAATTACTAATTGATTAAATAAAAAACCAAAAGTAAATGATTTTCCCTCCAAACACTATTACATCAACTTACATCAACTATTCAAAGTCACTTTAATAAAGTGATATGATGTAAGTCAATCCATCAATCCATCAATCAATCAATCAATCAATCAATCACTCAAAGTGACTTTTGATTTGACGCTTGATGTGACGATTGATTTGACGCTTGATGCGACTTGCGATGCCGCACTTGAATTCGAAATACGAATGCGCTCGCAATCACACTCGGTCTCGGGTTCGCTAATTCCAAATTAACGATTTTTCCGTCGCGTCGTAATTAAATGATTACGCCTAGCGAATTCACTATTCACGTCGCTAACAGATTAATTCTAAATTAATTCGTTCGCCCGAATTAAAATCTAACTTTATTTCAGCGTCGAAATCTAATTTCATTTAATATATCGAATATATTAATTTACCGATTAATTCCAAATTAATCGTTATCTCTCTCTAGACGATATTTTATCCTAGATAAAATATCTCCTTAATTAATCCCAGATTATTTTTCTCTCTCTTCTATATAATCCCAGATTATTCAAGAGTGCGAGTTATACGTCATCGGTGGATTATCGGGAAGCGACCCATGAGATCTCCGGATAAGTTGGCAGTAAATACGGTCGTCGGAGTATCCGAATCACGTACGTACCAAGTACTACGTTCTACCGATTTACGAGACAAGGTCGACTCCTAGCAAAGCACCAAGTCTACCCAATTCTCCGGACATATCCTTATAAGAATATTAAGATCTATATCAAGCGTAGTATACCATTGTATTGTGCATATCGGTCCAGTATCGGATAATCACGTGCTAGGGCTGGGGCTGGATAAGTGTCTACCCCGTCCGAAGCATATATCGGATGTCTGGCAACATAGTCTCTATAATCGGATATACATGACCTGGTCACAATATCCCGATTGGTTGCGCAACACTCAAGAGCACTAGTACCGTATCCTGCATGACATCAACTCCAATATGATTGAAGTGACACTTCCGTCTTGACATCACACCCAATACTCTACGACTCTCTGATAAACCCAGAAGTGGTGTACTCAGAACCTGTTTAAAGTCCCCTACCACCAAAACCAAAGTTTATCGATTATCGTAAGTATTAGCGATGCAAGTCTCAGGTTAAGACTATACACACCTACCTTGATTTCGGCCTCCCATAGACACATAGTCATAATACCAATGGGATTCCGAGGGGTCTATCCAGAGCGAAGCTGTTTCCCGTACCATCGGTGAAACACGACCTCCTATCGCACTTGCATAAGTATCCAACACTTATATATATGAGAACTATGTCGTTGTGCCCTCACAACGCACACAAGTGCAATACTAGCCTATTCCGCATTATCGATGTCCAGTCTCGATAATACTACGGCTAGGGATATTTAATGATTAATCCTTCGTGGACTGATACTGTCTCATATCATCTCAATCCAGGAACTAATCATATGGACCTCTCTTCATTTATATATCTATGGTGATCTAATCACAAATGATGAGAGTGCAATTTCCTTATTATATACTTAATTTGCTACAACAACATAATGATCTGTGCAAATAGTGACGCTATGGGTCATATTATCCAACAATCTCCCACTTGGCACATAGCGAGTCACTCAAGTGTCCAACACCGGAACTATGTATGGTTCGCTCAAATTGCTGAGGAAAGGTTTTCGTCAGTGGATTTGTTTGATTATCGTTTGACGCGATTTATACGATCATCACATCGCCACGATGTATGATCCGAACGAATCAGATGATATAGAAGTATATATCTGGATCGTCGATGAGACCTTTAATTCCTTAGCTTGTGCTGACGCCTAGCTCAGCTGCTAAAAGAACTATATCTAATCTAATTAGATTTATTTCAATCCAAAAGACTTCTATTGCTGCCTCAGCTGCAGCAATAATCCGCGTTTGTTGTTTATCGGCAACAGTTATCTTGCTTGGAAGATTTCCAGCTCACTGTCCCGTTATTCAAACTTTATAGTACCGTAGTATTTAATCGTTTGGAAACTTGCTGCAGTGATCCCAGTCACTTCAAGTTCTCCTTCTCCATAGTAAAAGATAGCATCTTTAGTTCTCAGAGATACTAACAGATGTTCTTAACTTCAATCCAGTGACTATCACTTGGATTGACCCGATTGTGACTCCATATGCTCGAAGCGTATGAGACACCAATACAAGTACATTTTAAATGTACAATTTCCCAGAGAGTGTTAACAACTCCAAATCTATCCCAGTAGATCTTTATTCCTTGAATAAAGGTTGTTACTCCCCAGAATTCTACGGAGAATTTTTATTGAAAGAATATCCATGAAAACCAAGCTTTCACCAATTGTTTATGGGAATTTCACTGTCAGTGCGCTCTCCCACTAACCTCCTTATATACACAAGAATTATTTCGTTTTGAGTTAAATCATAAACCATTATGATTATTTCAAAACGTCAGTTCCAAGAACCTTATGCTTGCTTCAATCCAAACATGGATTGAATAATCCGCAAACCTTGTTTGTCGGTTATACAAAATCGTCAGAATGTTATAAACATTCTCCAAAAGGTTTCCTTTTCAGTAAAGCGATTTTGATTTGTAACTGACATATTTCATAAATGAAATATACAGTTATCAACAAGCATCTTCAAAATGGATTTACCATGGCAACAGGTAAAAGGTTGAACCGTTATTAACACATTGTTGATAACGATACCTTTTTCGTCAAAAGCCCAGATTTGTACGTTGGTATGTTGCCTTCCATGTATGTCTTCCTTGAAGACGTTAATGTACCAATAGGCACAATGCCTTGTGGTACAACAACTAGTATCCAAAATAGTTGTTATACATGGAATCCATTTCGGACTCATGGCACTTTGCCATAATAGGGAGTCGATACCTCGTATCACTTCCTCAAAACGTAGTCGGATGGTACACCTCCATAAGATTGACATCTTTATGGGGTGAGATCAGAAACCCATACCCTAGGTTGTTTTCTGACTCTATCCGATCTACTAGTTTCTTGTGTATTAGAAGATTAATGTATAGATTCATCATATGAACTATTTGTGTCCATTAAGGACTTCGCCCTGCTAGAATAGTATCACTCCGATTTTCATCGAGTATCACTATCCTCCCACTGACCACTGCATATCGGTATTCCTCTTAGGAAAAAACCGCATGGTGAGCAACAATCACATTGTTCTCATGTGAGATTTACAAGTACTATACTTAAGGTTTCCCTTAGGAAACCTATATTGGCACTTATCAAATTTGGGTTTTTAGTTTGGTATCATCCATCCAACGTCATGCCTGGCATACCCAAATTATCAGGAATGAGAAACCCCGTTCTTCCCTGTTCATATCCTATATGACATCTGTCAAACAGATTTTCATGGAACCTTATTCTAAATAAGTTTTTGCACTGTTAATACATATCCTATTGAAGGAAACAATAGCTCAAAGCGACTCGTGATAAACCTTATCATGTCCAACAAAATTCGGTTTTAGTTTGGACACACCGTCTAACTGACGTGTCTCGGGAGGAGTCCTCATATGAAAGAACACCGTACTCTTTCATATACATATGAAACTTACTGCTTAAGTATTTTCCAATACGGTCTTACCGTGGTGGCATAATACTATAGCCGATCTGTTTGTCTACTTCGTGTCGAAACTCTAAAGTTTCTGATTTGTATTCTTCAAAGAGACACAAACCATAACGTGATGCTACAATCTGTTAAGGTCACGAAATATTCATGTTCACATCTAGCCCATCTAGATATGTGCCCACTTACTTCACCGTGAATAGGGCTAACAGATCGGTGGCACTTTTACTATTACAAAGTAAATAGTATTTTAGGTACCTTACCTAATAAACTAGATTCGCAGACCTTATTTGAATAGTCAAATCAGTCCTAATACCCACTCTTAAAAAGTGTGGATATACGAGTCTTCTAAATTGTGTCCTAGACAACAATGCCACAATAAGTCTCTATTGATCAAATCAATTTGAGCTATTTATTTGTCATTTTATATTTTTGAGATTTTTCTTTATATTCAAAATATAAATTCTGTTATTTACATCTAATGTATTTTATCTCAGTATCATCTTTATATAATAAAACACTTAGTGTTCTATAACATAAAGGTTTTATCCACAATGGATTAAACACTGATATAGAGATAATGTCTCTAGTCAAGCTAGTTACATTATAACAGTTCCTAATTTAAGTACATACCCAAGGGTAGTTCCTAAACTTAGGTATCCACGGTCGAAACAGCGACTTTCGTCCCGTTTCCGATTCGCAGAGAAATCTCGGTTTGAAGTCAGTATCCAGCTCATAGCGGATTCTGAACATCAACAACATATATTTTATATACCATACATAGTATTTAAAATCCAATTTCAATACTAGTAGTGAACATAACTTTGACAAAATTTTTAAAGTTAGAGCCTCGCCCTTTCTTTAATTCCGTGTCTTCCATATCCAAATGGTAGTCGCTACGGGATATGTCAATTATCCTTTCAATAATCACAAACTTTGGCTAAGTGTAGGCATTGCATTTTTACACATTAGCCCAATGAGGAGTCTCGTATGGAGGCAACTACTTCTTTAGTCATGAAAGTCGCGGGAAACGGACGTTGGAAGGGTAAAGTTGGAAAAATAATTTGGATGGATTTAATCTCGTTGTTTAGCTTCGGCTGCTTGTTGGACTTCCGTTTCAAAGCTCACCTTAGGCCCAAAACTCCCATAGACCACATACCTAACCCAAACCAAGCCCAAATAGCCAAGTCAAACCAAGTCAAACCAATCCCAGCCAAAAGATGTGATTCACGCCCAAAGCCCCTTTATTTAGGTATATGTATATTCATCACATGTTTAAATCTTGTTAAATCCTTACCTAAATAAAAGAAATCAAATCAAATCATTACCAAATCAAATCCAATCCCAAATCCTAATTAGGAGATGCATTCCTTATTAGAAATCAATTAGGAGATCCTTCCTAATCTAATTAGGAAAGTCTTCTCTCTTTGCCTATAAAAAGAGGCTTTCACCCCCCATTCAAGACCCTAGCTCATACACCTCTCTCACACGCCTAAACCATTCTCTTAAGCTTCCATTGCACGCCCAAGCATCCCCCTGAAGCCTCCATTGCCGCACCTTTAAGATCCAATAGCCTCCATTGCCGCATCTTCCCTCCATCATCACAACACCCTTCACGCCCAAGCCCTAAACTAAAACCCCTCCATTGCCGAGTTCCAGCCCCCATTCACAGCCTTAAAACACCCTCAAATAAACCTTATTCACAGCCCTAAATTCGCACTAAACACCCTCCAAACATAGCCCCATTCGCAGCCCCGAAACAGTCCCTGAAAAACCCCCACTGCACCTGTGAACTGCCGCAGTTCACCTTCTGTTCTGGTCGGTTTTTGTTGCGTCCTTAACCCCCCCAAACCGTCCTAAAATCACCTAAACACCATCCCCAAAACCTCCATAAAGTTTCCCTAAAAAACTCACAAACGCACCTCCCTAAGCCTTCAAAATCACCTAAAACAGTCCGCTAAACCATCAAGACAGTGACCTGAAACGTAGCAGCAAAGCAGCCGCGAAACGGACTTGAAACAGCAGCCCGAACAGTAAAACATCGAGAAAGACGTTGAGTTGGTGAACTAAAGAGTAGCGATCATTCACCCTTCCAACGGACGTGTAACGCCCTTTCTCAGACGACAAAAGAGGTTAGACCTGAGGGCACCTTTTACTTATCTCTTTATTCTTATTTTTATTTTACTTTGATATATAATGCATGAGAGTCGTTTGAGGCATGATTTGATTGTTGGATGGGCGGGACATGTGTTCCCTTTTGTGGTATATAGGATGGAAACCCGGACGTAAATTCCGTAGCCGAATCCGAATGGACGGTAGTGCGGTTTGTACTCGGGATACAACGCCACGTACCACTTAAGAGACATATGTTTTGTCCCATCCAAACTTGTATTTGAGCATGTTAAAGTCTTTAGGTTATTTGTTTATTATTTGAAGCATGGTTTAATTTAATTTGTTATTTATTTGTTAAAGCATGTTTAGGTTGTTCACTATGCATGTTCTTAGTTTATGATGCGTTTGGGTAATGATTCGTACATGTTGATTTAATGGTTTAATATGCTTGTTGTGTTACATTGCGTGGAATTATTTGGATGAAAGCATGTTAGATCTAAGTACCCTTGAGCATGATTATTGGATAGATGCGGTTGATTTAGTGCACAAATTATATCATCACAATGACATAAGTAAGGGACCATTCCGAACCTAACGGTTTGAGGTCTTCCCTTGCGAGGGGTGAGTGCGGCCTTAAATCTTTGTCCCGGTTCACACCGGGTGGCGACTCCATGTTATTTCGTATTCTCAAATAGGCCGCAAGCCTAGAAACAGCGTCGCCCAGGTTCTGTTGTCTACAGTCTAGCGACTCCACTGGGGATTTTAGAGAATCGGCCTCGAAATCATGTCTTGTGATGTGTATAATTTGTGTATTAGTTGACCATTTCTATAGTGGGTTGAGGGGGTTAATCAAAGGCTTTGTTGAAGCTAGGTGATGGTTGGGTGTCTTCCTTCACTCACTACCCTTCGGGAAAAGCTGTGAAGGCACCTAGATAAATCATTACTTGTAGCTCGTTGTGACATACTAGTTTGGAGGACTCGTTGTTTATTCCTGACACCAAGCGATAAGAGCCTAAGGGGCTTGGGTACTTAAGAGAGCCTCGCTCCACCTTCCCTCTGGGGAATCTACAACGGGAAATCCATTCGATAGTTAGTCACACACTGTAACTCATTGGCACGTACCGTAAGGTATAAAAAAGGTGCACTCACTTGGTCGCTTGACCCTTGAGTGGGGAGTCCTAGTCGTGGGTAATCCTTCGTCAAACGAGAGCCTTTGTCCGCGCCCCGTGAACCCACTTGTGAAACTTAGCCTTGAAAGAACCAGTAGTTATTTATTTTATGTTTGTGTGTTGGACCGCCGTCATTTGGATCCAGTTGGACCTTTTGTCAAAAGATGTGAACTTGTTGGGCCATTTAAACTGGGGCAAGTTTGTGTCCTTTGACAGTTGGGCCAAAAGCTTCTAATGCCGGTGGGCCATTTTGTGAATGGTCTTTTATCATTTGAAGTTATTTAGCCGTATCATCATTGTAAAGTGCAAACCTGTTGGGCCTTTTCAACTGGGACAAGTTTGCACCGCGCGATGGTGTGATTAAATACTTTAAAATGATAATGGGCCAAGTAGTTTAAAGTTCTTTTTTTTATCTATTACATGCATCGCATACATCTCATGCATCTCATGCATACATGCATCATGTTAACCCTTGTGTCTTAAAAGCCATCATGGATACCCGTTGGGTTAGAAAAAAAGAAGTCAGAGCATTCCTTGGGAAAATCCAGTATATCAGTCGGTTCATTGCCAAGCTGATGTCAGTATGCGAGCCCATACTCAAGTTGTTGAGGAAAGATCAGCCGGTAAAGTGGAACGAACAGTGTCAGGAAGCATTTGACAGAATAAGGGAATATTTGGTGAAACCTCCCGTCCTGAGACCTCCGAAATAGGGCAGACCTTTGGTGCTTTATTTGGCTATTGAACCGAAGCGATGGGGTGATGATGGTACAAGCCGATGAGACAGGAGTAGAGCACACCATCTACTACCTCAGTAAGAAGCTGCTTCCGTACGAAGCCCACTATCATGAAGTAGAGAAGATTTGTCTAGCAGTAGTATGGGTGTCCAGGAAATTACGCCACTATTTCCAGTCTTACAAGGTCCAAGTAGTCGCAAAGGAGAATCCTTTGAAGTATCTACATTCGGTGCCTTCACTAGTTGGAAAGCTGGGCAGATGGTTAGTACTGTTGACTGAATTTGACATCGAGTACCTCACTTCAAAGGTAATCAAAGGGCGAGCCGTGGCAGAATTCCTAGCCTTACAACCTGTTGAAGGGGATCAGTACAAGTATGAATTCCCCGACGAAGAAATCCAAGCTATAGCAGTCCAAGGATGGAAGATGTATTTTGACGGAGCAGTGAACTGCAAGGAGCCGGAATCGGTATTGTAATAGTAACCCTGGGGAGAGACTTTGCCTATGGCCAAGAGGTTGACGTTCAGGGTAACTAACAATATGGCTGAGTATGAAGCATGTGCATTCGGCTTGACTGCATTAATAGCCTTGAGAGCTACGAATGTGGATTTACAGAGATTCAATGTTGGTGATCCGACAGATGCAAGGAGAATGGGAGTTAAAAAGAAACGGTTGAAGCCATACTTATTCCACCTCAGAAACCTAGCACATGCTATCCCTAACTGCAATTTCAGCACTTGCCTCGGGAAGAAAATCAGATGGCAGATGCATTGGCAACGCTAGCCGCAACCTGGGAGAATCCAGAGAAATTGGTGATGAGACCACTTGTGTTGACAACGGCCAGCAACCGGTTTATGAGATAGAGAGGATCTTGGGAGTAGAGGTCGATGACGGAAGACCGTGGTATTATGACATCCAGAGGTACCTGGAACATGGGGAATACCCAGAGAACGCGAGTAGAAAAGACAGAATCGCCATTCAGAAGTTGGCTGCTCAATATGTGAGTCTGAAGGGATAACTCTACAAAAGGCAGGCGAACGGTGTTCAGCTGAAATGCTTGAGAAAGGAAGAAGCTCAGAAGATAATGGATGAAGTGCATGCTGGCGTCTGTGGACCGCATATGAACTGATTGAACTTGTCCCGCAAGATTGTGAGACAAGGCTTTTACTGGTCAACCATGGAAGCCGACTGCGCGAAGCTGGTAAGGCACTGTCATGATTGTCAAGCGCATGGGAATTTGAATCATTTGCCGCATACAGAATTGCACGGGTTGTCAGAACCGTGGCCTTCTCAGCATGGGGAATTGATATGATCGGAGAGATTCGGCCGAATGCGTCAAACGGACATCGCTTTATAGTGGTAAGCAGTGGACTACTTCTCGAAATGGGTAGAAGCCGAGTCATTCCGTAATGTCACGGCAAAACAATGTCTAAGTTCATAGCCCAGAATCTCAT